>CABFOV010002778.1:0-77697 GCA_902141375.1 Timema poppense
GCTGCGCGCGAGCGGCCAAATTAATGTACTTGCATTAGTCAATTAACACCGTGTCAACGGACCTTTAGGGCAAACAATGAAAGAGCGCTGGTTCCACTGTTAGACACTAATCTCGTTACAATATTATATTTTTCACAATTACTAGTTTAATATGCAGTAAGGTTTTAGTTTTTTTTTGTTTTCTGGATTTAAATCTAGCTTGAATTGATTGGAAAGCTATGGGATGAAATATTTATGTCCCTAGACAGTTGGACACCTATGTATAAAATATAACGCGAGTAAAATATTTATTCGCGTAGTGAACTAGGCCCTTCTTATAGATTCTTCAATTTTATATTTATTATTAAAAGGCATACACATTTTCCCATTACATTAAAAAAATTGTGTTTACTAACCCATCAGATGGAAACTCAATTCATAGTTCAAAAATAATTTAAACCTAGATTCATATATTCAAGAGATAATAAATGTATTTTATGGCTGTACATTTTTGAAAAGGTTGTGGATTTTTACAAAAGTAGAATACAACCTAATACATTTTATTCGTGGCTGACTTACCAACAATTATTTAGGAAGTTTCTTGGAATGGCGATCCAACTTAAAAACATAAAGTAATCAAGTCCTAGCTTCTAAACAGTTCAGATCAAATAGAAGCGTGGACATGAAGGAAGAATGAGACTAAGGGGTGGTTTTGGGTGAAGATTAAACTTAGAACCTGGCAACAGAAGTTACTTCTCAACACCCCCTCTTTCATTTCGTATCTGTCCAACCCTCCTCCCGGCAACCCTGATGGCGAAGAAAAAAATAAAGGTTTGCGTGGAAGCAGATCCCAAAGACTGAAGAGTCTGCGGATTGCCTTCTGCTCAAATATTGACAAAGAAGTCACAATGAGAAGTTTTAGTAAGGAGGAATAGAGTGGAGTACGGGGTGACGGGTGAGTTTGTAAAACTGTTGCATTCGTGGTTCGAATAAACAATATTGCTTGCCCTGGATTTCCCACCCTTCGTATGTGGTGTGACTTGGAATTAAAAGAGAACCGTGATTATGAGTTGTTAAAAGAACAAAACTTTTATTTTCTAAGATTATACGTTTCATCGTTTTGCTTGAACTACAAAAATGTACTTTGTTGGTTTTCTTTGTACCTTATATTAGAACCGGTCCAGGATAGCCACATTTAATTAAATACATGTGGAATAGGGATGAGGGAAGTAAATTTGAGATCAGATGTTCTTGCACTTTCATAGGGGGAGAGAGAAACATTTCTTTGGAAAACAAAAAACCAGTACACCTACCCGGGATTGGAACCCCGACTTCTCCATCACTAGTGAACAAGACTAGATTATCTTGAAGTATACTTTGTTATTCATACTACGGCTAGCAACATCTAAATTATGTTTGACTGTCACTTTTATGTCTGCTTTTTTTAATACAGGATCAATTAAACCAATTGTGAATTAATCACAACTTGTGAATGTGTGGAGTGCCAGGCCTCCACCGTGGTTCGGATTCCACGTTAAACTGTAGGTCCTCCATTATCATCTCACAATCACCCTACCACTACACATTAGTGTAAGTTCGTATAACCCGAACGGGTAGTAAGATGCGGTGCAAATAATAATAATAGTAATAATAATAAAATAACTAAACCAATTGAACAAACCCAAGAAGTTCCCCACACCAAAGAACAGCCAAACTATTTAAGTATAAAGATAATTTTTTGTACTAAAGTTTTTCTACGTGCACACATTTTAATACCTTTTAGGTAAGGAAAAGATATAAAAAATAATGGTGGGAATTTAAAAATTGCACATTTGTCCAGAAATATTGAATATTATTTAACGTGCCCTCCTCAACTGAACTTATGTGCAACAACACATTTTCAATATTAGATTAATTTCTTTTAAACATAGTTTGGGCTTACTTGAAAGAAACGAGCTCCAGATCTTCTCCAAATATCCAGAATCAATACAATAACTATAGAACATATATAGTAGAAGCGGTGGTAAGTAACAACTATCAGAAGGTTCTTTATTTTAAACATTGTCTTAAAGTGATTAGTGTCAACCTAGTCAGAAAATTAATAATGATTTTTACTACTTACATTTTATTAGCAATAAAAGGCCTTATCAAACGATTGTAATAATAATTATTCTATTAGAATTATTGTATAGTTGGCTTTTTCCTAGCTCAATGAAAGAAAAATATATATTAATAACACTATTATAATTTTAGTTTTGTGGTTGTGGCAACAAGAAATATTATAATACATGGAATAATAAATTAAAACGTCTTGTTATAGTCATACTCGCTCTTGTTATAGCTGAACACTAAAATAAATAAATATTTTTTATATCATACAGTGATACAAATATTAGTTTCAAAATAGTAATACTATTTACGTTTGTTCTACATGAATCGTAACCCAGTTGGCGGAAAGATTAGCCAGTACTAATGTACCGTTGAGCAGGGACTGCCCGATTACACTAATCTTACATTCTTTTCATGGAGGCTTTTTCCATGTATCGATGCTATGAGGTAATGATGATATTACATATAAAAGTGTTGAACCGGTAGAAACTCTTAATCCTAACTTAAGCCTAATTAACCAAGTCCTGGTGACCTTTGGAGCAATTCCTCGGGAAAAATACCCAAGGCAACAGCTGGGAATCGAACCCGAACTGGGCTCATATCCAAGTGCACTGACCACTACAACACGGGGCCAGTTAGTTTTAGAACAGAACGTTTTTATTTTGTAAACAACTACTGAACACAATCGAAGATAGTGTGTATGACGTCATATACCCCCCCTCTCCCCTTCTTCTGGTATGTCCAGTTCGGCATCTTGATTTCAGAAGAGTGCACCGCATTTTAGAATCTCTCGTCCACAAAGAATTTTTTTAAGTGATCCAAAGATGTCGCTTCACTAAAAAAAGTATAACATCCAAATAATTATTTGTGTACGTTTTTGTTTGCATAATTTAAAAATTTAAAAGATTAAAAATAAATAATGTTTGTGTAAATGTTTGGACTGCCAAAAGTAACAAAAAATCAACATAGTGTCTTTGCAGATTATCTGGTTTTGTGAATGGATATATGCTAACTATTCTGTCAGATACCACATCTTCTGCTGTGTATGCCCTATATATGTGGGCGTAGGGGTATGAAGCCGTTATAATGTAATAAGATAGCGGGAGGTAATAATAAAGTACAGTTTGATAAATAAGTCCTTACACAATGCCTTTTGGATGAAATTCTGCTTAATATTTATAGCGGTGTTTAATTCACAAATATTTGTGGAGTTTAAGAGTGACGTTGAATCTATCAAATGTTATAAGGGGAGAGCTATTCTGTGCCAATAATGGGGTGAAAATCATTTTCAGCACTTACTATATAGTGTAAACATAATTAATATGTGTAGATATCATGTAAACTGTTTGACAGTAAAGGGAATAGTAAGACTAATATTACTGTGGGGGTAATTTTCAATCTCCTGTATATTGCTAAATTTATTTTCTTCCCTTTGTAAGCCCTAAGTTTAATTTTTCACCATCTAATAATTATGTACAGATTTAAAATTTGTGTTAGCCTTAATAGTAGATTTAAATGATAAAATAAATAAATATATATATACACACACACACAACCCTATCGCGAAAGATGTGTTTGCCAAAAATGGGCATGAACTTTCTTTCAGCCCAAAGGTCTGGGAAAAAACTTATGGCTTTTTAAAGACGTATAACGGATGTTATTAATGAGCCAAATTTATTTCCCTCTCTTTCAGTGTTCTTTATTTAGAAAACTTTTGTATTTTATTCCTTGGACTTAAATTATGTAAATATTTTATCTATTAAAATATAGGAGTTTGTATTCACCCACATCGATGGGAACACAAAAGAAATATCTGAATCATCAAATCTGGTTTTCCACTCACGGGTAGGTAAGGGTTCAAATTCTTGCCATGTGTTTGCTCCTTGCACTGAAGGTTTTTTTTTCTCCATATATTGTTTCTATCTCCTACTGCCACGTGAATGCGATTACAATTCCTATAGCTAATTATTTCTTTGTCCTTACTCCACGAACGCAATTGTAGCTATAGCATGAATGGAGCGTATGACGACGAGATGTAAAATAAAAATATTTGTATTTATTTTAGTATTTGTAAATACGAAAGAGGAGTCAAATCTTATAATTTTAGAATCCGAATTTTAAGTTTTCTTTCGAATATCTAATTCAAATTAGAATACTCAAATTTAAAAAAAATTAAAATTCAAAATATAATGATAAACAAAAGAAAACTTTTTTTTATAAATTAATTTTATTGGTACAATTTTGTCCATTTGTAAATTGCTTACCCACCAAACTAATAAGTTAATTATATTTATTTTTAAAATCGATTGAAATTGTTATTAGAAGTCAATGTCTTCATAATTCTATTATGATACAATTTTTTTGGATTTTTATCAAAGATAAGTCTTTGAAATCCATAATATTATAGGAATTGAGGATTCAATAAATAAATAAATGGGATACCTTGCAACTGCATGTCATGTGCATCAGGTAATGATAAGGTAATATCCCTTTGTACAAATGTTAGCCAAATTTATCTTACATTAGGTCTCATAGATTAAACCCATTTTTTAAAACTTATTGTAATTTTATATTCTTCAAATTGAAAAATTACACTTGGACACAAGAATACGACCCGGGACGTTTGACTTGATAGGCCTACGCCAATGCTCTAACCACTGAGTTATCCGTGCCTAGGGTTATTCTTCACTCATATTTTAAGGCAGAGTCTGTGATGGACGTGTGGAAATTGTCAGCTACATATTTGTGATCAATTAAGATCACAAACTATAATATAAGATAGTTACCTTCGACTCAGTAAGGCTTTATACCACCAAATATACAATGACAACTGTACGAATGTGCATATCATAATTGATTAAATAGCCAAGCTATTATATTTGATAATTAAGGTAATAGTCACATACTTTATGTGAAGATTCAGTCTGCCTGTCACCACATTCAAACAATTTAATGCATTCTGCAAACCACTTTATTCTCAGCCATTAAAACAGCATCATCTGCATATAGCAGCACTCTCACATCCACATTGTTCATTTTCACACCAACAGCGTCCTCACAAGCAACCCTCATACACTTCTCCATGAATATATTGAACCACCGTGGAGACATAACACATTCTTGTCTAACTAACACCCTGTTCAATATTTTATATTTAGCACCGCGTCTTACTACCCGTTCGGGTTATACGCTTTAAGTACTAATTGCTCTAATGGATTAGGAATTGGGAAGGTTAAATTAGAAGAAGTGAACCCGAATTTGCGTGGAGGTAGAGTGGAAAACCATTTAGGAAAAGCCACCCCCAGTTCACCCGACCAAGATTCGAACCTCGATCTCCCCATCCTCAGCAGTCGAGCTCAACACGACAAGCGCGTTAGCCAACTACGCCACTGAGGCGGGTTGTTCAATATTAAAACGTTCGATTGATGATTATTTCTAAACAAAAATGATTCATTCATATATGGTGTGTTGTAAAAGTGATTGATTTTTTATATTCCGATATTAAATCAGGAAACACAAACAATTTTATTATTGTAGCATTTTGATTCGATACATAGTTAAAACAATGTATCAGTCATATTTGTTGAGGCCTAATTAGAATTTACATTCACTTATTATTACAAAATTATTTAATTTAATCATATTTTGACTACAGGAATAATTTTATTGGTCGTCAATTTATTACCATTGAAATGTTGTTTCAAAGAAAGTTAAAATCATTCACAAAACATGTAATCACATTCATACATATACCGTACATTTAGTCATGTTTGTTCATCTTTTAATTGAAATGTATAATGAAGGCAGTGAAAATATTTCACCACATTATATTATAAAATCTGTGTTAGGATTGTTGTGAAAACTTTGTGGGCTCACTAGAATATACACAGCCCTTTGTTAAAAGCAATGCGTGGACGCACGCACACAAGCAAAAACACACACAATGTTGGTTCAACTGTGCCAAAGCTGTGTGTCATAATTACTGTCAGAGCTACAGTTTTTTGTCTCTGTTCTCTTTACTTTTGTAACATTTTTGGATACGCTCCAAACATTTTATTGCCATATTAAAAAAAATCAAATTTTAAGAGCCTTATTCAATGCAGATTAATATATATTTAACTTTTTTGTTGTTTAATAAATCCAAATTATTTTAGAGAATCGTTGTTGTTTGAATAGTAAAAAATAAATGTTTCATTTTGGCTAATTTCCGTGACATGTAAAATAATAATTATTTTTCCTTAGTTTTATAATGTAATGTTTTAAATCGAGCTTTCATTTATTCTTTCAGAAACTTTTAGTTCAAAAGATTTGCAATTTTTTAATGAAAGATTTCACGCAATTATTTATAATTAGTTAGGTTTGATTGCACCACTTTTGGGCTATCTGAACTTAACCAAATTAATTTCCAACATCTCTTCCTATGAATAGTTATATTTTTACTTTTTTCAGCACTTTTGATTTATGTTTATTTTATCCTTAAAGTTATATATTCTAACAGTTATGTTCTAGTCTTATTCCTTTGTTATTTCATTTGATGCATCCTCATGATGGTGCAATTAAGCAGAAATATGTACGTACAGTACATTCCATGATCCACCCGAGGAGCAAGTGTTTATTTCAAATAATAGAAAGATTTTAATGAAATAAATACTTAATGCCAATTCATTAATTAATTTAAAATTTTCAATGTAAATATAACTCAATAATAACTATGTATTGTTTTATTTTGAATTTTAAGATTTTAATATAACCAAACAAATTTTTGATTTAAATTTAAGATTATGTGTTTATTATTCTGACATCGGTTTTAACTTAAAATTATTTATAATATCCAATTATTAAACATATTTTAAATATTCCAACTTAATAAACGTGGCCTAGTAATTTCAATCCTAAATTTATTTTTTAATTTATATTACATAATATCCATCAAATATTTGTATATAATTCATCTTTCAATTTAAGTGCTTTTAAAATCTTAATATAAAAGTTGATTATTATTATTATTATTATTGGAAGCCCATTTTAACTACCAATATTGGTTGGAAGTTACTAGAATTTGGCATTATAGAAATATTGACTTATATTATTCGATAAATTAATTATGAAATTCGTCTAAAAATTATATAAAGCTTTTAATTATACTTTCCTATAAAATTAAATTGACTAAGAATGTAAAAACAATATTGTAATATCCCTCCCCACCCCCCATTACGCCATTGTGGCAACATGAATTTAAAAATAACGATTTTCCTGTACAAATCAAACTGTATATATATATTTTATTACTCTTAGTTATAATTCTAATTATTTTATTATCAGAATAAATTATTGTAATTTTTCAACATACAAGTTATATTGTAATTCTTCTACACATTAAATAATAAAAAACTCCTTATTTGACATTAATTATATTAGTGTCTAAAGGTTTCACTAATAGGTTTAGGGAAAGGAAGGTGGAACTTACAGAAAATGCACTGAGAGTGGAGTGGAAGACCATTTAGAAATTAAACCACACTAACTATCCAGCCGGGATATGAACTCTGACCTCTTTACCGCCTATACACTGGACTAGACGAGTTTGACGTTTAGTCTGTGGTTAATGTTTCATAAGTTGGATTGCATATGAGTAAAATATAATCAATCTATATCCCTAAAAAATCATATGTTATTTTATAAATTTTATAAATACATAAGATAAAAACAAAGATTCAATGTAAATGGCCAAAGTTAAGAAGTATAAAATAAATTATTGTACTTGCATTGGCCTTAAAGGAATTGGAAAACCATGATTCGAAAACTTCTTTTCAAAGCATGATTTTACTTTTGATCTCCAGGATCAAAATCAATCAGTTACGTAAGTTGAGAATTTTGTAAAATATTAAATATTGTTCTGGTAATTATGTAATAAGTTCCAAAAACATTTGTCCTTTGTCTAAACTTAACAAAACAAAACAAAAAATACCAAGTCCCTGAAATAATCAAGAAAGTGAGCCCTATCATGTAATTTTACATAATTATCTAAATTAATATTCTTAGGAACACATATTCACATTTGTCTAAGGATATTTCAGAAACTGTGCTTAATCTGTGATTCTAGTAGTCTTACAGAAAAAACAAACTTAGATTGAACCATGTTTCATACATACGAGTATATATATAAAAAAAGAAGAGTCTGTTAGTGTGCTCCACTAATTGCCAGTCTTATCAGTTGGCAAACACTTCGAGATCTTCCTACACACCCGAGTGAAAGTGCCTGCCTGCTTACATGCAGTTTCTAAGAAATAAACACAACAGTTTCTTGTCCATCCTTTCCTTCCGCCTTCTTCTCGTTCGGGGAATGATTGAAGCAGTACGACCGCTGCGGAAGACGTCTTAACTGTAATTCCATGCAAATGACTCTTCTGGAAAAGCGTATGACGCGCCCACCACCCGCGTCTACCCTACCCTACTCGCGGAAGACTGTTCCTCAGGCGCCTTTGTGTGCACGAGTCTCGTGCGCTCTGATTGGAAGGAGGAGGGTGCATTCGTGTTAACTCGTCTCTAATTGGATGCAAATCACCGGTGGTAGGCGACTGTTTCTTGTCAACTCGACACTCGTCTGTCTTAGTCAATTGCAGACATCGTCTGTTTAAAAAAAGAGTATGGGTTTTTAAGTTTGTTTTTTTGTATTTTTTTTAGAGGAGAGGAAGCTGTCATACAAGAGAATGCTTTGTGCAACGTCTTACGTTCTAGACATTTTATCTTTAGTCAAAAACTGTTCATTAATCATGTTTGCAAAGGTACAGTAGCCCAATGACTTCTTTGGTGAAGACTGATAACTCACAAATAGCAGCTGATGGCTTTAAAAAGTTACCAGACCAAATTATTTATCCCTACGCCGAAACACACGATTTGTAAAAAGATGTGTTTAGCAGCTGTCACTTCTGACAGTCAAAAGTTAGGTATATACCTAAATGTTGATTGTCAGAAGTCAGCTGTGAGCTGTCAGTCAGCACCAAAGAAGCCATGGGGCTACTGTAATTACTTACAATTTTTTGGGATCTCCCATAAAACAATGTTTAAAGCTAGAATTATTATACGATTATAATACTGCATGGCAGTGGCGTGGAATAAAATGTGGCGAGCGTAGGAAAGGTTAGTTGAAATTGTGTCAGAATAATTGTTCTCATCAATCACTTGATTAACTATTAGTCAGGTATCAACGGAAATACTAATGAGGTAGGCCATCTAGAGCAAATCCTTTGTATGATTGGAGCGAGTGGGAAAGAGCGAATAAATTATAAGTACACTATTAATAAGATTTGTTTTTATTGAACCCTTTTTTAAAAATGAAATTAACGTGGGCGGAGCTGTAGGGAAACCACATTGAATTTACACTCACATAAATATTATTATTAAAAATAACACAATTTTTTACATTCTCGCTATCTTACAGTGATCGTCAAAAAAATAGAACTCTAGATTTTGATGAATGTTGACGTTTCATAACCCCCCGAATTAGAAAAATTGTTTTTTTAATTTTCGTCTATCTGTACCTCCAGCTAGANATTTCTGTCTATCTGTACCTCCAACGAGAGCATAAACCATTTTACTGATCAGACTAAAACTTGTTTTTTTTTACATGGGTGTAAATTATGTGTCGTTTAAAAATCATTGCTGGGATTGTCGTCTCTCCAGATTTGTTGCTTCAGTGCTTCTATTAAGTAGCGGAGAGTAGCGACACTACTCATAGTTACGTCACCAGCAGACATACCAGTGGTGGAGCTACGGACCAGCAACCTTCGCGTCTGCGGTGTGTGTGTGTGTATGTGGGTTGGTGGGTGGGGGGTGGATAGGGGGGCACAGAAGGTTTAGAGAGGGTTTTGGGGGCGCAATGTTAAGAGGCTTTGTAAGGGCGCTAGTTTTTACAAGAAACAAGAAAAATAAATGAAAGAGAAAATTTAATTTGATCACACTAGGGATGGGATGGGATGTATTATAAAACTACATTTTCCCTGAGCTATTGTGTAAGACGAGATAAGTAGATCTTATTTCTGAAATTATGTACGTTCTATTATTATTTTTGTTTAAATAATGTTAAGATATACATGATCGACAATCTTAAGACAGTATATATAACCAAAAATCAAAATTAACTTTTACTTGATTCTTGTGAGAAATGATTCGTTTACAATAAAGTTGACAGTTGATCAGCTGTCAGTACTTCTGTGTGACATATGCGTTTTTATCTACTCTGCTAATTTTATGAGTTTTGTTATGTTGTAAAAGAAAGATGTCTAATAGTTTAAAGAATTTAAATATTTTAATTTAATTTATTTTAATTTATTACTGATGCTGATGCGTTTTCATCTCTACCTAGTAATAGTTGTGATTCAGAAAATTACACAGTCAATGGTTAGCTTCCGTTCAGTTGTGAGAAAATAAACTAAAAACTTTGAAAATATCAAACCATGATCAATATATACATTATTTGTAAGAAATTGTATCTGCCAGATTCCTCGGCGTTTTTACAGATTAAGTTTTATTTCCACATTGCCCGTTACGAGTGTGACACCTGAGAGATCATTTTCATCACTGAATCTAATTAATAGCCATTTTAGAAGTAGACCTACAATGTCACAGTCACTCGCTTGACCTTCTATTTTGGGTATCAAAATTGAGACAGCTTGAGAAACAGCTTTTAATCTGATTATTGATTTATTTACTACATCAAACTCCCGAAGAAAGAAGTTTAAGATTTTTTTGTAAGAGATTATAATTATATTTTTAAGCTTTTTAAAATTATTTCTAAAGGGCAATTTAATAATATATTTTATAGTGGCTATTTGAATATATTGTACAATAGATACAGATTTAACAGTATAACACACTAGGGATGGGATGTATTATAAAACTACATTTTCCCCGAGCTATTGTGTAAGACGAGATAAGTATATCTTATTTCTGAAATGATGTACGTTCTATTAATTTTTGTTTGTATAAATAATGTTAAGATATACTTAATCTACAATCTTAAGACAGTATATATAACCAAAAATCAAAATTAACATTTACTTGATTCTTGTGAGAAATGATTCGTTTAAAATAAAGTTGACAGTTGATCAGCTGTCAGTACTTCTGTGTGACATATGAGTTTTTATCTACTCTGAAAATTTTATGGGTTTTGTTATGTTGTAAAAGGAGGATGTCTAATAGTTTAAAGAATTTAAATATTTTAATTTAATTTAATTCATTACTGATGCAGATGCATTTTCATATCTGCCTAGTAATAGTTGTGATTCAGAAAATTACACAGTCAAGGGTTAGCTTTCGTTCAGTTGTGAGAAAACAAACTAAAAACTCTGAAAATATCAAGCCATGATCAATATAGACATTATTTGTAAGAAATTGTATCTGCCAACTTCCTCAGCGTTTTACAGCTTAAGTGTTATTTCCACATTGACCGTTACGAGTGTGACACCTGAGAGATCATTTTCATTATTGAATCTAACTAAGAGCCATTTTAGAAGTAGACCTACAATGTCACAGTCACTCGCTTGACCTTCTATTTTGGGTATCAAAATCGAGACAGCTTGGGAAACAGCTTTTAATCTGATTATTGATTTATTTGCTACATCAAACTCCCTAAGAAAGAAGTTTAAGAATTTTTTGTAAGAAATTATAATTAAATTTCTAAGCTTTTTAAAATTATTTCTAAAGGACAATTTAATAATATATTTTATAGTGGCTATTTGAATATATTGTACAATATATACAGATTTAACAGTATATTTTTATTTTTATTATTCCGGGTATTTGTTCCAATCCATTGATTTTTCTTCAAATTCTAACATTTCTTAGATCTATATACAGTATTTAACCTTTTATATTAAAACAATATTTATGAATAAAATAAATAATAAAACCCTTTAATTTGTTTTAAAGTAGGAGTTTCTAAGTATAGAAGTGGCATGTTAATACAAGGGTTAGGTGTAAAGGGAATCAAAGGGAGTGAAATATTTTTTAGCATTGTGGGGGTGGAAGGTTAAAAGGGGGGGAGGGGTAGGGTCAACCAAACCAAGCACTGCTGCTACATCATACATTGATTAATATAATTTATAAAATATCGTGGTCATTATATATGCTGTGACCTGCTTTGGGGGGAGGGCGGGACGCATGATCTAAGGTGTTACTCTCGCAACTGTTAAAGACGGGCAGATCAGTGTTCGATCCCAGTCGGGTGTACTTATAATGATTTTTATTATATTGTTTTCCACTCACTTCCAACGCAAGTGCAATCACACTTATACTAAATCAAACAACAAACAATCCACAGCACATTGATCTAATCAGTAAAAAATAGGGCTAAACCCCTAACGGGTAGTAAGAAGTGTTGTTAAAAAATAAATAAATAGTTTAGGTGTTGTAACGATATTTGCCACCCTACCATGTATTTCCCTATAATTTCTAATTTTGTGAATAATTTCCAATTTATATTCGTTTAAAATTAAGCACTTCAAAGTTCGACAAGCTGTATTGCTGGTCTGACAAATAATACTATTTAGATCCATTCAATAAAATAAAAGAATGGAAGGAACAACGTATAATATTGTTTTCAATAATTTAAATAAGGAATTTTGACTTAAGGAAGAACAATTACCTTTTATTAAACATATTAATTACCCTTCTAAGAAGATTTTTGACTTTTTTTTTCAACGTAGGCCATGTCTTATTTCAACGCATGCGCAGATCTGTCAAACAAGTGAGAGTCGGGTCTCGTGATGCTAAAAGAAAAAAAAGAAGAAACCAGGCAAGATGTAAATAACTCCAAACCTGCGCGCTTTTAAATTCTGACAGATTTAAATAACCATTTTAATTCTTTTATGAAAACATTGTTCACATTCATTGGCATATATTTCAATATTTATATTAAAACCTGAATGCTAATTGATTTTTATCCCTAGTCCATAGACAACATTTTATCTTTTATTTTAATATATTAGTTATCTCTTTGGACTTGAAAGTAAAAATAGAAAATTTTTAAATTTGATTTTGGAAGCCTTTCTGTAGGAGACAAGGGTCTTCTTGCTCGGTGCTGGTCTAACATAGAGCCAAATCTGTGGAGCTCTTAATTTAATTTATTTTTAAAGTGAATTAATGGTTGTAAAGTAAAGTGTGAGTATATAAATGGAAAGCTAAGTGTATATGCAAGAGCTAGACTGCTTATTATTTTAAGAATTGTGGACAAGTTACCATTAATAAAGTGAAACAATATTTCTGAAGTTGGTGTTTCAGCATGGACTAATTCATGGGTGAGGTCAAGGCAGATCTTCAAGTTTAAACTAGTTTTTTTTTCTTTTATCAAAAATCAGAATTCATGGAAGAACTTTCAGAAAGACTATATAATTCAGAGAACTAATTAACATTTTATTTTATGTCTAAATATTAATTGTATATGATTTTTTTCTCTCTTCTTTTTGTTTCAACAATACTATTTTATAATTTTTTAAATTAGAATTATAACTATCCGGAATTCCATAGGTAGGATTGGGATGTGGTAGAAAAGGAAACAAAAATAAATTCACAAAAGTTCCAATAAATGTTATTTTATACATTTGTTTTTATTGTAGTCTAAATTACTACATTTTAGTTCAACAATTCATATTTTATTTAAATTATTCATGTTTTAGTTTTAAGTTTCCCCAGTGGTCTCGAGTTTTGAGAGTCGTCGTGCCACTGTCTGAATTAGCCGAGGTAAATGTTTTTTCCTTTATGATTATTATTTTTTTCTCCTAGATCCTAGGAGTGGCTCCCAACAAAATAGCACAAATTTTATACATCTTAACGTTATGTAAACAAGATTCGGAAGACACTGATACTAGACACAGCAAATTATAATATAATTTATTTAATACATTTTTTATTTTATTTCACCACAGTGTGAAGTTCTAGCGGTAGCACCTTAATAATAATTTATTTTAATAGTTAAAAATCTAATCAATTAGGGGTTAGTGTTTAAAAAAAAGCCTATACATGAACTTATACATGCTTAGGTGTAATATTCTTGTAGATAATTTTCAATCAAAATAAATCAAGAGCCATGAATATTTTCCTAAACTGGTTAATATTAATGGCAAGACTTTCAGTTTTTCTTCAATTTAATATAAAATTCCCATGGTATACGGGAAATATAATAAATTAGGGAAACCTTTCCACAGTTATATTTGGTACGTTAAAAATATAATCCTTGAGTCATGAGGTCACTTCAATCTATAGAAAATTATGTTAACGTATTATTTATATATTCTTAAGCATCATTCATTGTAGGTACTTAAAATCTGATCTGAATAAATTTGTTTTCAAATAACAATGAAACTATAACGTGTTTTTGAAATACCATGCTAAATTTGGTTCGAGTGGCTTATTCTATATATACTTTCCAAATAGATTGTTAAATTTCTTTGAAATATGTCCCTAAAAATTTAAACTAGCATAGAAAACTACTATGAGCTTCACTTCAGACTTTATATAAGGCGATGAAATATATCTTCTTTGACAACATTCTTCAAACAAGCTTATTTTTATTCTCTCAAGCAAAGGGAACGTTTCGTATTCGAGAATATTTTTGACCTCAAAACTATGATGATTCTATACATTTTATGTGAGCCCAATCCCAAAAAAGATATTGGGATTTACAATTCTGTCTCTCTGACCATGGCTTAAAGGCTTTGCTAGATTTGGTTCTAGATTGATATTTTTATGTAATATATCAAGGTATTTTTTTTTATATTGATACTAGACCCTAAATTATGTAGTTCACCGGTGAAGAATTTTTGAAAATGTAAAATAATTTAAAAATTGCTCAACTTGTTTAAAAATATTAGATGTATATATAGTGTTTGACCTGAAAAATATTTCTACATAGTCTCCTGTTGTTTTTTTTGGGTGGAAAACTCGTTTAAGTGTATTTTAATTCTGGTCCTTCACAAAATTGGTGTATTTTTAAAATGGTTAAAACTATTTCGTGCAAAATGGGTATTTGTTAGGATTGTTGTATTACAAATAATTTTATATATTTATTTTTCCAAAATAATTATTTCACATTTGGTATATTACTTATAACAGAATTTTGGAAATATAAATTTAAAAAAATATATTTAACGATTATGTTCTAAATTGATATCTTGGGATTATTTTACTTGATAAATAAAATGTCTGTTTATTTTTATAAAGTAAGCTATTTTAAGGTTTCTTCAGTTTGAATTTTTTTGGAAAGTCCCATAAGGTTTTTGTTAAAACTGAATTTTGATAATTTTTAATTAAAAAGATATGTTTTAAAGTTACAAATTAAAATTTAATTTTAGTGTAATTTAAAAATAAGAAATCTTTGAAATTTGGTAAATATAATTGAACAATAATTTTGTTTAAAATTATTTACTAAGTGTGTTTATTCTAATCAACAAGATGCTCAGTTTGTTTTTTTGGAAGAAAACTTGCTTGGTAGAAGCTTACTAAAAACTATATTGATTTTTCTTTTCCACACTCTAGTACACAATATTGTAATTTTTTTTATTGGATCACGTCTTACCACCCGTTTGGGTTATATGCTTAAGTACTAATTACACTAACAGTTTTAATGGATAACGAAGGTTATGTTTAGAGGAAGTGTACCTACATATGTGTAGAGGAAGAGTTGAAACTATTTTAGAAAAAACACCATCAGTACACCCGAACAAGACTCGAACCTCAATCTCCCTGTCATCGGTGGTCTAGTCTAACGCGAGAGTAGCGCCGTAGGCCATTTAACCACCGAAGAGGCTGTTATTTTATGTAATATATCAAGGTATTTTTTAAATGTTGATTTTAGACCCTAAATTATGTAGTTCACCGGTGAAGGATTTTTGAAAATGTAAAATAATTTAAAAATTGCTCAAATTGTTTAAAAATATTAGATGTAAATAGAGTGTTTGACCTGAAAAATATTTCTACATAGTCTCCTGTTGTTTTTTTTGGTGGAAAACTCGTTTAAGTGTATTTTAATTCTGGTCCTTCACAAAATTGGTGTATTTTTAAAATGGTTAAAACGATTTCGAACAAAATGGGTATTTGTTAGGATTGTTGTATTACAAATAATTTTATATATTTATTTTTCCAAAATAATTATTCCACATTTGGTATATTACTTATAACATAATTTTGGAAATATAAATTAAAAAATATATATTTAACGATTATGTTCTAAATTGATATCTTGGGATTATTTTACTTGATAAATCAAATGTCTGTTTATTTTTATAAAGTAAGCTATTTTAAGGTTTCTTCAGTTTGAATTTTTTTGAAAAGTCCCATAAGGCTTTTGTTAAAACTGAATTTTGATAATTTTTAATTAAAAAGATATGTTTTGAAGTTACAAATTAAAATTTAATTTTAGTGTAATTTAAAAACAAGAAATATTTGAGATTTGGTAAAAATAATTGAACAATAATTTTGTTTAAAATTATTTACTAAGTGTGTTTATTCTAATCAACAAGATGCTCAGTTTGTTTTTTTGAAGAAAACTTGCTTGGTAGAAGCTTACTAATAAACTATATTGAATTCTTTTTCCACACTCTAGTACACAATATTGTAATTTTTTTTTATTGGATCACGTCTTACCACCCGTTTGGGTTATATGCTTATATACTAATTACACTAACAATTTTAATGAATAATGAAGGTTATGTTTAGAGGAAGTGTACCTACATATGTGTAGAGAAAGAGTTGAAACTATTTTGGAAAAAACACCATAAGTACACCCGAACAAGAATCGAACCTCAATCTCCCTGTCATCGGTGGTCTAGTCTAACGCGAGAGTAGCGCCGTAGGCCATGCAACCACCGAAGTGGCTGTTAAAATGTTGGTACGATTACTCCCTACCATTTATTACATACAATCTGGGATACAAAATATATTTTATTCAATTTATGATTCTTTTGTTTAGTTGTCAAATTGAATCTAATGGTTGGGTGGCAGCCTATTGACCCTCTTCCTCTTACGGGGATAGGACGAACTACTTTATCGTCTAGCTCGGACATCAAAATACTCCTATCGTCTTGTGGTGGTGACATGGGGACATAGTTCAACACTGTGATGGCTCCTGTGTCCTGAATCATCCGATGTGCTGACGGGACGATTCCTGATTACTCCACTTCGTTGGATCAGCTCATCATGACACGTATGACTTCGCACATTGACAATTTGCTACCCTGAAATTCAGGGGCGTGGAAACAAAGTGGGGGGAGGTGGGTGAATAGACCGTTTCCACCCACCCTAAATATTGTGATGGGTGTCGAAGTAGACTGCTTGTGGACAGTGATTATTTTAGTTTAGATAAACGAAATTTTCCAGTAAAATTGCCTTTCACGTGAGTTAAAGGCAGCAGCATACTACAATTGATAAAGGAAGTGACTTCAATTACGGGGGCACCGCAAGCAAATTTTGGCCTAAGCTCCCCCAAAAATAGAGACTGTTCCTACGCCATTGTTTTATTCTATAGGCTATTTTAGTAATCTCCAAAATACACTTGATAGTTCTTTATTCTCACCTTGTAGCACAGTATTTTAGAGTAGTTTCTTGATTTCAAAATTATTTTACTTCATTTAAAATCCATAATATGACTCCTCTCCTTGTGCGAGTTCATGACTAAAACGTGACCTTTGACTTTTAACATAATTGTCAATATGAAAATTTTATTTGATGGTATTAAAATGAATTGACGCTTCATAAAAATATTGAGTATTTACCCGATAAGGCACCGAGTTTATTGTAAGGATGTATGCATAAATATTGATATGGTGCGTTTTTCATCGACATACTTACAATGTGCTTCTGGCCTATAAAAGTGTACATTTCTTTGGAACATCTGATACCACAAGGTTAATTCATAGGGAATATTTTAATAATGTTGGACCATGGTGAACACGTTTATTTAAATTTAAATAATGGCAGTACTTTATATGATGTTAAAAATTCGGGAGTATTTTCTATATTTTTAATTGATAGGGAACACCAACTGTAATGTTGAATCATTGTGAACATTTTCTATGTGGCTAGACCATGTAAATACTTTGCAATTAGATAATTATTAGTGAAGACTGTATAAGGTTAAACCTTAGTGAAATGTCTCTATAAAGTTGAATCTTGGTTAATATTTTGTATAATGTTAAAACATATTAAATACATAAATATATATGAACTAATAGAAGTTTTTTCCTCCAGTATTAAAATTATGTGAAATAATCTCTATATTGGTGAGTCATAGTGGATTCATTTTTAAACTTTGATCAACCACAGATAGCTTATTTAAAAATGAAACATGGTGAATATGTTATTTAAATTCAACTATGGTAAATACTTTCTCAAATACGAAAAATAATTTATTCTTTATTTTAAGTTGAAACATGGTAAATAGTTTATCCAAAGTTTAAACATGGATAAAACTTTATCTTAAACTATTAAAGAATTATTATTAAAAAACTAACTACTACACTTTAAAAAAATAAAACAATATGGAATACGTTTTATAAAGTTGACCTAAATTGATGAAAAGTTTATCTAAATGTAAAACATATTGGTGAATACTTTCTATACATTTAAACCATGGAAAATAATGTCTCTATGTTTAAACTTATTATTAATATATTTATAGTTTTGGAATGTAGTGAATCTGAATAATTTAAGACACAAGATGCCTTTTAATTTATCTTTTTAGCATTGTAATGAATACAGAGCGTATTGTTGTTACATTTAATGATATTGAAGTCATTAAAATACTTGATGAAATACCAACGTTTACAGATATCAAGTCTAGGGTAAAAATAGTAAAACTGCTAAAAAATATAAAAATGTAAAAAGTAAATCTAATATTTTTTTTTACAAAAGAGTGTGTGATAGGTGCAAAAATGAAAAATTTGCCAATTTAAAAAATTAAATTAAAATAATTTAACATTAACCTTTTCACACTATATATATAATAATGATAAAATCTGAAGCTTAATTATTTGAGATGAAAATAAGATATTGCAGCCATATAATTTTCTAGGGCTATAAATTATAAAAACATTTAATAGCATTGCATAAATCATTGCTTTGGTCTGCTAGTCACTTGCTATACTTTTTCATGTCTGGTGATTTAGCAATGAATCACCCGCTTCAATAACCGAGTGGTCTAAGGTACTTCTCGTGTAGTGGACCAGACTGCCGTTGACAGGAAGATCAAGGTTAAAATCTTGATTGGGTGTGTTGAGGATTGTTTTTTTCAAAATGGGTTTCCATTGTATTTGAACGAAAATGCGGGTACACTTCATACAAATATAACCTTCCTAATCCACAAAAAAAAACAGTAATTTTTATATAAGCGGATAACCCGAACAGGTAGTAAGATGTGGTGCTAAAATAAATTTAAAAAAAGCAATGAACCAAAGTGGGTTACATAAGTAACCATCATAATTAGGTTTGTGATGGCATATTTGTTGTTTAGTCCATTAAGGTTTGTACTTGGAGTATCAATGTACATAATTGAATTCCTTATAGTCTTTCCATAAATATGTTGATGCATTTTATCAAAATTTGTTCTTTGCACTATGTTATTTTGAATAATAAATTTTAAGTCACCAATTGATAGAACCTTTGGAGTACAGCTTTATATAAAATACTAAACTTACTTCAAAGAACAGACAAATTTAAAATGTATAAATTTATAAAAAAGGCTTTTTACTAATACAAAATGTCAACTTTTTCAGCATGTAGCATTAAAAAATAAATCTATTAGCCCTAAAGAAACAAACCTGGGAAAAACAATTTTTCAACAATTCTCGACATGTGTCGATATACTGTATAAATTTTAATCTCGTATTTCATAGTAAAATCTAACAAAGTAAGATGAAATACTATTTGAAATTGTGTAATATAGGAAATAAAAACTTTTTCTAGGAACCAATTTTAGTAAGAGTTGTTCCATATGCAGTGCTGACATTTCAATTTATTATTTTAAAGCAGAAGTCGTTTCTTATATTTTCTACGTTCGAAACTACGACGATACAGCTGTTCTAAGAGATATTTGTTGAGTCATCAACAATTTATGAATATTTCATTGGACCAATATATAAATATATAATTTTGTTTTCTTATAAATCATCGCGTATTTATTAAGTCATATTATTTTCGAATACATCCTCCAAGTCAATGTAGTTATAAAAAATAGATATGTAATTTTAGTACTATTTAAAATATAAGGGAAACATTTCTATGAAAATCATATAATATACAAAATTATGCAAATAAAATATTTATTTATTTATTAATAAAAACTGTTGCACCGTTTATTGTATTATGTCAAATAAAATTTAGAACCAGCAAAATGTTTACAATTTTTTTTTTGTTTAATACTATAAACAGTGGATTCCAGTTGATTGGGACTACTGCAATTAAACAAAATTTTAAACAATAAGCCTTTAAAAAACATTCAAATGGAAGAGAAAATTTAATTAAACAGAAGGAATGCGTGATTTAATAAAATAACACTGTATTTTAGTTATATTGGTACAAACACTTATTTTAAAATATCTAACGCTAAACAAACAAAATGTAAGTAATATGCTAAATGAAAATACAGTACATATTAATGTTTGTATCAAGCAAAGTTATTTCTTTAAAAAAATGATCAAGGGAACCCTGATGTATTCTATTTATGAACTGCAACTGAATAAAGTCGCCACAGGTATCTAATGCTGATTAAGGATTGCCTGTTACCTGGGTAAGTGACAAATCTTAACGAGTCCTATTGACAGGAGTCTTAAAATCATTTAAATGTTTTTTTAAAATGTCAACTTTTTCAGCATGTAGCATTAAAAAATAAATCTATTAGCCCTAAAGAAACAAACCTGGGAAAAACAATTTTTCGACAATTCTCGACACGTGTCGATATACTGTATAAATTTTAATCTCGTATTTCATAGTAAAATCTAACAAAGTAATATGAAATACAATTTGAAATTTTGTAATATGGGAAATAAAAACTTTTTCTAGGAACCAATTTTAGTAAGAGTTGTTCCATATGCAGTGCTGACATTTCCATTTATTATTTTAAAGCAGAAGTCGTTTCTTATATTTTCTACGTTCGAAATTACTACGATACAGCTGTTCTAAGAGATATTTGTTGAGTCATCAACGATTTATGAATATTTCATTGGACCAATATATAAATATATAGTTTTGTTTTCTTATAAATCATCGAGTATTTATTAAGTCATATTATTTTCGAATACATCCTCCAAGTCAATGTAGTTATAAAAAATAGATATATAATTTTAGTACTATTTAAAATATAAGGGAAACATTTTTATGAAAATCATATAATATACAATAATAAGTCATAATTATGCAAATAAAATATTTATTTATTAAAAATAGTAGCACCGTATATTGTATTATGTCAAATTAAATTTAAAACCAGAAAAATATTTACAAAATTTTATTTGTTTAATACAATAAACAGTAGATTCCGGTTTATTGGGACTACCGCAATTAAAATAAATTTTAAACAATAAGCCTTTTAAAAACATTCAAATGAAAGAGAAAATTTAATGAAATAGAACGAATGCGTGATTTAATAAAATAACACTGTTTTTAAGTTATATTGGTTCAAACACATATTTTAAAATATATAACGCTAAACAAACAAAATTTATGTATTATGCTAAATGAAAATACAGTACATATTAATGTTTATATCAAGCAAAGTCTATACATTTATTAAAGATTATTTCTTTAATAAAAATATCAAGGGAACCCTGATGTATTATATTTATGAACTGCAACCGAACAAAGTCACCACAGGTATCTAATGCTGATTAAGGATTGCCTTTATTACCTGGGTAAGTGACATATCTTAACTAGGCCTTTTGACAGGAGTCTTAAAATCATTTAAATGTATTTTTTTTATCAAGGGTCTGTTTGGTACAGTTTTTATCCATGTTAACACACAATACATATTCATAATTATATAGAGTACCTAGTATAAGTGTAACCATACCGGAATTATAATTTCTATTATAATATCAAGACACAGAATAATAGCAGCATAATCATAGAACAACTCAATAACTGTCATCAGTGCTGCTCGAATAATCTCTATGTTACAAGTGTATGCCCAATCTACATCTAATTTTACAGTTTGCTGTTCAATCACGACCTTAACTGCCCCTATTGAGCGGTGAGTTGTCCCAAGTAAATGGAAAAAAAATCAGGCTAAATACCTGTTTTGTTTCTGTTCTTTAAATTTTGTCCCAAATAAACGGCTCCCACAACTAACCGGACTCCACTGTATTTATTATTTTTCTATAGGTATTTTTTTAAAGAGTTTTACTACTAACTAATATTGATTTACCTAACATATAATTAATAAACTTTAGGTGCTAAGAATCTATAAAAAGTATTCTGATGATAATATAGTAAATCCTATGATTTTATTAGTAATTTGGCTAACATGGCAAATAAAAATGTAACTAGACATTGGAAACCATTGAAATAAACGTTTTAATCACCATAGATTTAGGTGGTTTACTTTTTAATCTCAATATAGTGCCAAAATTAATAAAGGTGATGTGTGTGCAAAACATTAATCTACTTTTAAAATTTTAGTATTTAATTTAATTAAAATAATAATTTTTTATTACGAATAAAGAAATTGAAAATGAACACCATCAATTAACATAAAATAAATGATCATGTTTATTTTATAAATCACCATTTAATAACGAACGCCTTCTGTACTGGCATTCAAAGACTCGTGTGAAACCAACTATTAAACAAATTTGTCATTAGAAGCTTTCATCTCCAGTAAATCAACAGGTTAAACATACTATATTGGATAGAAATATATGGGTTTTATATGAAAACCCTATGTAGAAGAACCGAGGATTACAATATTTCAATGACTTTATTCCAAAGAAAAAAAGGTTGAAAGGTGTGTGCGGGGATAAAAAACAAATTAGAAACGGAAGAAGGATGAGGTTGGTGAGAGAGAATAAAGGTTAGAGGATGGCTGCTGGTAAAAATGTGGATACATTTGGTGGTCCAAAGAGAATCCAATGAAGAAGTAACATGGAAAGGGTAGTGCTGTGTTCAGAAGGCCAGAGGATTGGTGTTGAAATTACTTCTCCCACCCCCACCCCCTTCTCTCTCATGGTCCCCCTTTCCACACTACTCTCGTCAGGATAGATGGGTAGAGCTTAAGATGGAACATGGGACGAGAAAGAAAGGACATGGAAATGTAACAGATTCCTACATGCTGAGCACTGTCATGACTCCTTTCACCAGTACACTCGGGTCACAGGAAAACTGGGGGGTCATCGACAAAACCAGACCGAAAAAGTTCAATTCTAGTTAAATACATAAAATACGCCAATTAAAAGTTTTTTAACACCACGCCTTACTACCTGTTCAGATTATATACATATGTACTAGCTACGCTAATTAGTTCGGGGTGAGTAAGGTTAAATTTAGAAGAAATGATACATATGTAATAGCTACGCTAATTAGTTCGGGGTGAGTAAGGTTACATTTAGAAGAAATGTATCACACATTTGCGTGGGGGAGGGGGGATTGGAAAACAAGTTTGAAAAAAGCCCAGACTCAGTACACCCAACCGAGATTTTAACTACGATCTCTCTGTCAACGATAGTCTAGTCTATTGCAAGAGTAGCGCAATAAACTACGAATCCACCGGAGTGGGTCGCGTCTTACTTCTTGTTCAGATTATATGAATATGTACTAAATACGCTAGTGAGTTAAGGACGAGGAAAAATTGAATTTAGAGGCAATGCATCCATATTTGTGAGGTGGAAGAATGGAAAACCTTTTTAGAAAAAAAAACACACCTTCAGAACAATCTATATGGATTCGAACCCCACTTTCCCTGTCATTGGCAGTATAGTCTATTGTGAGAGTGACGTCTTACACTTTTTGGCCATTGAAGCAGGTAAAGTTTGTTAAACGTGTTGTTTGAATCTCCTTACAGTTAAAAGCTTTATAAAATCAATTACTTACTCATATGCCTTGCAAATATGGCTTGTCGCATGTGGTTGGGAAAGCCTTTATTTAGTATCTCTTAAAACCTTAAAATGTCAGAAGAGCTCAAATCTACTAAAAAATGCATTAATTATGTTTGTTAACTAATGCGTAGGGTGTTTATCTATACCTTAACAATTAAATAGGAATAATATTCATTAGAATTATACTCCAAATTGAGCATATCTAAGGCATAAAAATTACCAATACACACCTTATAGAGTAGAGCGGGCACAAACAAATAATAAATTGAGCTAGGCTTAGGCTAACCTCAAATCGAACTAAGGACCAACCATTCTTGCAGATAACCTTCCTGTAACTTAACATAAGGCTCGATCATAGTTTAATTTTACTAAATATGATATACTAATTTAAATATACTCTGTATAAATATTAAAAACTAATCTAAATTAATTATAATATATAATTTTAAATTAATTTGATATTGACCCAAAACGCACTGCTTTTTAAATAAGAATTTCCTTACTCTTTTCCTATTAACGAAGCACAGAAAATCCACTAGATCGTAACATGATTATTAATTTACATTTCTCATTTTGACTTATTTATTTATAAGGCTTAGGCTTAAATATGATTTTATTTTTGTGATTAAAAACATATTCTGGAAATCTAGAACTAGTGCTCCTTATATAACGGCCAAGAGTGCTGAGTAGAAAAATTTAGGATTTTGAGAGGCACAATAAGGCATAATAATGCTCCACATGGCTTATCGAGAAGAATTTTGCTACTAAACATGTTAAAACATAAAAATAGTAAAACGTAATACTAAACATGTTAAAACATAAAAATAGTAAAACGTAATACTAAACATTATTAAAAATCCAAATTAATTATAATATATAATTTTAACTTAATTTGATATTGACCCAAAGCGCACGGCTTTTTAAATAATAACTTACTGATTATTTTACTATTAACAAGGCACAGAAAATCCACTAGATCGTAACATGATTATTAATTTTCATTTTTCATTTTGCTTTATTTAAAGGCTTATGCTTAAATTTTATTTTATTTTTGTGATAAAAAACATATTCTGGAAATCTAGAACTAGCGCTTCTTATATAACGGCCAAGAGGGCTGAGTAAAATTTTTTAGGACTTTTAGAGGCACGATAAGGCATACTAATGCTCCACGTGGCTTATCGAGAAGAAATTTTGCTACTAAACATGTTAAAACATAAAAATAGTAAAACGTAATACTAAACTTTTTTAAAAAAATCAATTAAATATACATATACATTTATGAGAATCTTGTTATAAAATGTATTTATTGAGTCATATAAAATACAAAAGAAGAGTCACTAGTTAGAATGTTATAACGAGCCTTTTCATTGTTGGATTTGTATATTTAAATTAATTCTATAACATTTAGTTACTAAAGCGTTCTTTACTAACAAATTTTAGGAATATTTTTCAAATAATCATAAATTAAAATAGTACTTTCCATAAAAAAACAAATGGTATGGAACTCTCCACGGACTTTCTCGCTCTATATTTTAAAAATGGAGATATTTACTCAAAATTCGTAATATATGTGAAAAGAAATAACACACTAGCAAACCCAAGAAAAAATTGCACTATACTTACGTAAAACATTTTTTGAGTCCTGGTTTTAAATTTTATAATTTTATTTTTAAAGAATTTACTCATTTGTATGTTTGGACCAAAAAAAATGATCGATTTTGGGTCCAAAGAGGTCAACGCTTCGTATTAAAATTTTGAGTTCCGGTTTTAATTTTAACACTTTTTAGGTGTTGCACATCCTAATATCATCGCATTGCTATTAAATTCCTCATATATAAATTTTGACCAATCACAAATATATTTATTGACTTGAGTCTAAAATGAAGGAGATAGATCATTGTTGTACAAACATTTCTCATAATAGGTTTAAGGAAAAATAACAAACTTTTTGAGCAACTTACTTGTACATAATTACACTATGGCATCACGGAATCATTGCGTTAACACTTAGGTAGTATCTCTTTAAAACTAAAGATCACAAAAATGTATTAATATATTGCAAATATCTCAGAAACTATTGGTTTTATAAAAAAATATTTCAAATAAAAGATTTTAGTTTTAATAGTAATACAATTTTGCAATAGTACTACAATTTTGCAATATTAAGTTATTTATTTACTCAAATAGATGCCCATATACGGAAATTTTAACTTCTGTAAAGTACCCTAAGAGTAATTTTCGTGGGAAAATGAAAATAGCTATTTTATTTATGATCTTAACCAAATCCCAGATACGAATTTTAATAAAAATCGTTAGAGCTGATTTTGAGAAAATCAATTTTTCTTTTTCACTTTTTACTAAACTACTCTTAATTTTAGGGTGAAACAGACACACAGACAGACATTGTGAAAGCCATATTTTAGGGTTAGAGGGGGTAGTGAGACATCAACATCCATCAACATTTTGGATTACATTTTCTTAACGTTCGCAATACTTTACCTTTAATGTTCGAAAAGTTAATATGTATATTTTTTTATTTTGCGTATAGCTTGAAAGTTATTGGGTTTATAAAAATATGCTTAAAATAAAATATTTTTTATTATAAATAGCCCTACATATTTGCAATGATAAGTAATTTTATATCTCAAATAGTTTCGTAGATAAAATAAAAAATGAGAAATTATGCATCAGAACTGAACTCTTTAAAGTCAGTTCACTGAAATATTGAGAGTATCCATTTTGTTTGGAATATTTATAAAGGTTTTGAAATTAAATTTAATCAAAATCGTTAGAGCCGATTTTGAAGATTAAATTTTTTTTTATTTTTTCCCCTTCAATAAACTACCATTATTTTTAAGGTTAGTTATTCAATTTCAAAAAAACCATTGGGACAACCCTATGAAAACCCTAGATACCAAGTTTTAGTTTGATCGGTAAAATAGTGTAGGCACTAGTTGGAGCTACAGACAGAGAGACACACGGGAATTCAAAAACTACTCTTTCGGATTCGGGGGTATATGAAACGTAAAGATTCAACAAAATCTCGAGCTCAATTTTTTGACGATCACAATACTTTTTCTACCTGTAAGATAATGAGAAAGTAAAAGTGACATTCAAACTTCCTTCACCAATGGGTACGTCAGTATAATCATCTGATTTGTTAATTTACGGTAAGATTGTGTAAAAATCACAGATGTTTATAGTGATATTTTTATCTAAAGTATTTTATATTTGATCTTTATGCAAATTCAGTTACATTTTATCTAAGCTATACATGATTTGTGCCTGTACAATTAATGTAAATATGTGGATAGTACTGATGAGTAGTAAAGTTCAGTGCAAAGAAAAAAAAATCCTCTAATTAACTTATTTGAAATATAATTAATTTACAGATAGTTTATCTTATCTTTTACTGGAAATATAATTACTAATATTTTGCCTTCAACATTATAATAGACCATTACACATTAGCGTAAGTGCGTATGACCCGAACGGGTAGTAAGACGCGGTGCTAATAATAATAATAATAATAATAATAGAAATATAATTACTAATATTTTGTCTTCAACATTATATTAGATATTCATCTCTTTCTGCCCATGTTTTCACGTTCAAATTATCAGCGATAATTAACTGAACAATAAACATTTATTCGTGTTTTAAATCTATTTGTTCTTGATTATGTTAATCTTACAACTTTCATTAAATTTAAAATTAGAACATACTATTTTCGGTGACCGCATGTTCTAAGGTTTCAATCTCAAATTAGACTGAACGACCTATGAGGGAGATATTGGTGTTCGAATCTCAGTTGAGTGTACTGAGGACTGAGGGTAGTTTTTCTTAATTGTTTCCCTATCATCACACAAATACTAGTACAAATCCTCTTAGAATAAATCCTACTCCCCGTTTACAAATTTGCTTAGTTAGTACATACGCGTATGACCTGAATGACCCGGGAACTTGGGGTAAAAAAAAAGACCGTAAATGTAAGAGACAATTTATCTTGTAAATTTTGTGAAGTGTCGGCAAAGAAAATAGTAAAGTTAGTGCGGTTGGCTTAAATTCACAGGAGAACAATGTTTTATTCTGACCAAATGAGGCCATTCTTCGTAGCAATGTCTGTGCATTTCTTTTTAATTACATTTCGCACTAATATTTATCAACTTATAAATATAAAAAAATGATATTTATTAATTTCACAAAAATAAATATTGTAAATTAAGGATGTGTTAAACCTTCCAATTGCGTGCAATATTATATTTAATAGCTTATTTATTTATTTTAGTTAAAATGTTCACTTTTTGAAATGACTGATTACATCACTAGACAAGAAATTTTATGAAAGAAAGAGAAAGGGCCAACCAATTTTTCCCAGAAGGATATTTTCACATACTTTCCAATGTTCTTTAACATGACACTATCGATATAAAACTGACGACTTTTTTTTCCTCTACAAAGGAAGCTGTACAACATATTTTTATTGCTCAGGAAAAATCCACCGACCCGGGCTGGGTTTGAGCTCACGATCATTGGGTCGATCCCTTTATCCCTAGAACACCAAGGTCGACAATAAAATATAATAATTTTATTAAAAAGATTTATATTTTTTAATAAAACAAAGGTTACTAACTTCAATGGACAATATATTTTTTTTAACACCATCCAGTAGCTAAAGATTGTCCACGTTCGTTAAATTTGTTAGAAAGTAATTCAGTTGTCTTACTTTTGAGGGGAAGTGGTGTGAGTTTTCCAGAAACAAGAAGGTTATGGGAGTTTGTGGACGACTGCTAGCTACTATCTCCCCCAAAGTCCCAGGTTTTCAGCGGGTGATGTACCCCTCGTAAAACACACCAGCACGTTTGTCGGAGATTTATCGTCCTGCTACGAACAAGGTATAGAAAGTGTGGGATAGAAAATGGAAAAGGGGGGAGAAGACCTTTCTCTTTCTACCATAACCCGCTCCACCTCCTCCTAAAACCCTTAGCTTCAAAGTCTCTGGACACATAAGGACATAGGACGTGAGCAAATGAAGAGATGTTGGTAGAGGAACCTTGGAAAGAGAATGAAAGGTGGGAGGTCCAGGTTTAGGTGCTTTTTTTTTGATTGGGGGGAGGGGGGGGGTTGAAGGGGGAGTACAAAGTAGAGAGATGGGGACAAATTATAACAGTCTGGAGTTTGAAATGGCTTGAGTAGTCTACATCTAAAATCTTCTCTTATTCTCTTTTCTCAGGCTCTCTTACTTAGACAAGATATATTCTTTTTATACCCCCATATTTTTATTTCCGGTCTTGTAGAGTCACTCTCTTTTATATTAACAATAGTTTTTATTTGTTTATAAAATCTAATCAACACTATTTATCTTAAAATGGTCGTCCTAGAAAATATTCTAGTATAAAATATCTGCGAGGTTCATTCATTATTTAATTCAATAAACGCATTGTCCCACTACGCAAATGTGGTTTTTCCCTCTCTAAATTCTTCTTTCCTAATCCTTATGTCTCATTAGTGTAATTTAAAACTTAAAACTCTGACAGATAGTAAATACATTGTTTTAATAATTATTCATTTCCTTTGCTAGATCATTCACACTAGTAATATTATTATTCACAAATAACTGATTTTAAAATGCACTCAGTAATATTATTCCAGTATTATAACAGAAAGTTAACTTCATTCTTTGTAAATATCACGCTTATTATAATCTGTCGGTCTATCTTCAAAATAATCTCTATTATGACTCTCTTTCAGCCGGCATGGTGGTTCTTCTGGTTGGGAAATACGTAATCAGTAATAAACAATTTATATCTCCTTACTACACAATCTTCAAAAGTATTATGGGAAGTGCGTCGTTTATCACTTGTCCCATCTACACTTTCAACTTAATTATCTTTCGTGTAGAAATATTCTATGGAACCATTAAGTGAGAATTTCGAAGAAATTTGTATCAATTTGAAAATATTATCAAACTCTACCTTGAGAGATAACCTCAAAATTAAATCAGCAAATATCTTAAGTTAAGAATTAGGGCCTTTTTATTTTTCTTGGTAAGACATTCATTTAAAATATATCCAAAAAATATTAATATATACACTTTCTATTCCATTATTTGATTCTTTGATATATTCTAAAGACCCTAAATTGTTAAACTCATGGATGCACTAACAGGTTTTATATTATTTTGTAAATGAGTGTACCCTGACACACAGTAAAAACACAATGTGTTTATATATATACTAAATTGTATTTTTACTTGGTAAACAGGGCCATCTTAGCTTATGTAGTATAAGCTACTTAATAGATGTTGCTCCAAACCACACCATACATCTTACAATTAAAACATGTATCTATGTATGCTAACTTTTGGATAAAAAACAGAGAATATTTTAGGAAAGAAGAAAGACTAAAACATGTTTTTTCGTCTACTAAATCATGTCCTTACTAAGAGGATTATTTTCAAGGAAATAACAGAGTTCTACTACGTTACATATAAATAGGCTTACAAATAAAAAAACACATTCTATTATAAGTTATTTTATGTGAATATAAGATTTACTCCAAACCGATAGCTTGGAAAGTTGGTGGGAAAAAAAAGCAATGTAAGAAAAATGTTATTCTCAATATCCCTAGAACTGATTCAGATTCAGAAAGGGTATATTCATTCAAGCGCAAACATCGAAAACCACATCGGACTCTGTTGACGTTGCAGATGGTAGATGAACTCGAATCGATGTCTTGGTTCTATCTGTTCGGGGGCAACTTTGGGGGCAAAAAGAGTATAAAAATCCACATGGTTTCATGAAATACTCATATAGCCCTTTAATTTTGTCATNCTGCTAGTGATAAATATTTTTGATATTTTAATATTGAACCATTTATATTTTTAAAACATACATTTTATAGTTACCCAAAGATTTTAACGTAACTTCAAAATAAATAAATAATACTACTACTGTACTTAAAAAAAGGATTACATTCAAACATCTATTATCATAATTATAAACACATTAATAGATGTTACATGCATTTTACTCACTGATTATTAATAGCTACGCCAAATCAACTTTATAATAAAAGGAAACATGTTTTTAGTTAGCGAAACTACTCACCATAATGTTGTGGAAATAACTTTCCCTTCTCTATTACTGATAATTATAAAATTATCTTGTGTATACAACTGAAATATTCCCTTATTTTGTATTCATTTTACATACTCTCCTTGAAATAAATTTTTATTTTAATACGACCTGTGGAAGTATTTGACCAAATTACTTTAAAATAAAATACTTTTGAACATAAACGTAAAAAATAGCTGGGAATATACTTTTGTTCAACCTTAATAACTATGGTGAGTTACTAATATTAAAAATATAAATTTACCCTTATAATAATACCTTATATTAAAAAGGCGTTCTGATAAAAATATGGAAAAGGACACATAATATAGTTAAGTTACTTCATATTTTAATTAATTTAAAGATAAAATTACTGTCTGGAATAAACTAATTTTGATAGTATATGTAATTTTATTAGCATATTCACACACACTTATTTAATGTCTATCTACCGTTCTCATAAAATCCCATATTAAAATTTTTCCCTGGAAAAACGTTACTTTTGACAGGACTTCAACTTTTTCCTATAAGAGAATCGGTCACTCATCTCGTGTAGTTGTCCGTCAACGCAGGGTACACTGATTCTCTTTCAACTTGTCTTTCCGTGTGAAAGTTTATGAATTTCATCGAATCTAACACCTATTCACCATAGTTTATTCAGATTACTTGATTATATTTTATTATAATGCAGTTGTACTTATTTATATATTAGCACCCACGTCTAGCGGTATTGTGTTCTTAGATGTAGAGCTTGCTGTATTCAAAACTTACAGAGATGGAGAGGTCAAATGTCAACTCTCACTGGATGCACAATGCATGGTTTTCCACATATGATCTATAACTGTAGTATTCCCACGACCTATCCACGTTAACGCAAATGCATTCTTTTTTAAGATACTCTCTTAATTAACACAATTTAAAATAAGTGCCTATTAATACTTTAATTAAATATATTAGTTAAAAATATACTAAGCCAATTTGAAGTTATAATGTGAAATAGTTTCGCAAAGAAACAAGAAATGATTGGCTCGGTGCAGTCGTCACCAATGGGTCGTTTAAAATTACTTTAGACAAATTAAATCCTTTTCTTCAACGTCATTCTTTAAAAAAAAATCCTGACTAAATGCTCGAGCTATTTCACTTCTTTTTTTTTGTATCTTTGCAAAGTATGTCCCTAAAACAAAGCACGTTGAGATAATTAATCAAGTCGACCATCTGTGTCCTGTCAGGTAAAAGCTTAGTTACCTTTAGATTTCTTTAGGGAATACCAACGTGATATAATACTGTTCTGCTTAGACAAACAACCTAAATCACATTTATTAAAAATAAATATTTGTTATTTAGAGTAACATTTTATAATATCATGATTACATGTGTAGAGGAAACAGCGATAGTGTTGTATGTTATATCATTAATATAAATAAATAGAGAATTAGAGGATCTATGCTCCATTATGCAACTTTTTTTTTTTAGGTTTTCAAGAGATACTGGACGTCACCACAATTTAGTATTTATTCTGAAAATTTCTATCATAGTTGACTACTTAAACACAAATAAAGAAAACTGGCTTTATCAAATTGAATGTTAAGAATAACCTTTTAAATAATGTTTTACAAACATCTTATAACATTTTTTTTTACTTGTTGTGGGATGCTGCCAAGATTTTCATGATACATATTTTAAATTATTTTTTTATCTTTCCTTAAAATTAAATTAACTTCAATTAATTGAATACAAATTTTTAAATTTATACCTTAGATTATATTTTTGATAAAAACTGAAAAATTAAAATTTATTTTGCGGTAACTTATTTAGCACCTCAACATCACATTTCTGTATAAGTTAATAATTTATTACTTTTAAATTAATTTAAATAGATTAATAAAATAATCTAAACACAAATTTATATATGCACAAATTTATTATGATTATAGTTAACACCATTTAAAAGCAAATTGACCACTGGATGAACATAGGACCATTTCATCTATGTAAATCGACAAACTAAAATGAAGCAAATGAAGTCACACAAGAAAATCCTTATGTTTGGATAGTGACCGATTATTAAACCAAATTTTATTAGTTTTTTTAGTAAATTATGTACATTATACATCAGTCAATATATTCTATGGGTTTCAAATAATATATTTTATAAATCTTCTACGGTGGTAGTAGAGACATTGGTTGTAAGTTATAATGTCAACCTAAAAGGAAATAATATTTATTATCAATACCAAATTTAATCAAAGAATTATAATAATACTCCCAGCCAATGTTTGCAACAAAGAACATTCTGTTAGCTGTCACTAGCCCACATTTATACCATATATAGGCTAAATAGTATTAAATCATTAAAATTAATTAAACTAACAGTTCTTGGATAATCCGAGATTACACTAGAAATCCCATTATGCTCACATTATATATTGATTATCTATCTTAAAACTTATAATTACGCATGTAATACAAAATTATATGGTTTAGTTAGAGTTTTTCAAAGGGAAAGTAGGGCATCTACAAAAAGGTGAAGGAAGGGTTTGGTAATCAGATAAATCTGTGCCGGGACCGAGTATTGAACCCCGGCCGCCAGCACAGAAGTCTGACCCCTTACCCCTAGACCTCCAGATCACCCCTTTTTTTAGTAAATTATGTACATTATACATCAGTCAATATATTCTATGGGTTTCAAATAATACATTTTATAAATCTTCTACGGTGGTAGTAGAGGTAAGCCACGGCTAGCAAAACGTGTTTTATTTTAGACATTGGTTGTAAGTTATAATTGCAACCTAAAAGGAAATAATATTTATTATCAATAAAAAATTTAATCAAAGAAATCTAATAATACTCCCAGCCAATGTTTGCAACAAAGAACATTCTGTTAGCTGTCACTAGCCTACATTTATACCATAAATAGGCTAAATAATATTAAATATATAAAATTAATTAAACTAACAGTTCTTGGATAACTCGAGATTACACTAGAAATCCCATTATGCTCACATTATATATTGATTATCTATTTTAAAACTTATAATTACGCATGTAATACAAAATTATATGGTTTAGTTAGAGTTTTTCAAAGGGAAAGTAGGGCATCTACAAAATATGCATGTGGTGTCTATATCCAAGGATAATTTTCACACTTCCCAACCTAAATCTGGGTTTGGAAATTGGTCGATCTCAAGACAATTTTCAGTCGATCGTGTAATAAGATAGCATCGTCATGGAAGATCGATCTTTTGAGCTCGAAAAAAGGTTATATCAAGTAATTTAATGTAATATTTTACTATGACCAAAATGTTAGAGAAAATTTGAATAGCCAAATATATAAAAATATTTATTCAATTTATTTTATAGTTGTTTCTAAAAATTTGGGGAAATAACTATTCGTGGGAAGATAATATTTGATATAACTTATAAATATAATATTTCATATAAGAAAAAATATCTAAACTATAATGGAGAAACGACGGGAGATTTAGGGACATTTGGTAAATTTATAAAGCGATCGGGGCCCAAAAAGTTTGCCACTCATGGTCAAGAAAGTTTAAATTTGGAATGTACAGTACGTTATATTGCACGACGATTTAAGAGATAAATTTGAAACGGGAAAAGTTAAAGATTGAGGATTCAAAATAGGGAATAAAACATAAAAATGGATTACTCGAACGCCAAAATTTCTTATGAGCGTTATATAGCACGTCTTCTGTATGAAAAAGAACCCGATGTTTGAAAATCACAAAAATAGCAGATGCAATAAGTTAATTGAGACTTATCTGAAATGCATTATGGATGCTATGGAACTTGAAACATTTATACAAAAATCTGAAATTTGAAAAATTTAAATTGGCGAACAAACTGTACAAATTGAGTCCTAGAGAGCTTAAATTTGTTATGGACACTGTGGAGCTTGTGATATGTATGAGTAAAAACCCAATGATATCACAGACTAGAACCGTAAAAGTGAACGAACCAAAAAACAAGGATTATCTTAAAGAAGAACTATTATAATTTCATAAATAAAATATCAGGGGAAAGCTATGGCCTAATTAGTAGTGAAAGAACAATTTACATCAGTGGTTTCTAACTCTTTTTTTTTGAGTGCGACCCCAATTTTTGTTTCTGAGATTGTCGCAACCCCTTGCGTTTGGATCTTAGACTTTGAATTTATATAAAATGATTATATAACTATTATCAAATGTATCACTCACTTTTTTTAAAAGTGTGTGGATAGCATAAACATTATCAAAAGAAACTAAACATAAGCTGTACAGTTAGTGAGATTTTTGAGCCTGCACTGATGCACATAATTTATTAAATCTTGGCACTAGTGAATAAATAGGCAATCTGAGATCCAGCTATACGTTCGGCTGATTTCTATATCTAGTAGTAATGGTAGCCACATCAGAAAATCAGGTTTCGCAGAGATAGGACGTAGAAAACAGCAAGAGAACTGCTATTGCTTTTGCACTCATTGGTGGGTACTCACTTTCAGCCTGAAGCCAAAACCATGTGAGCTCACATGTTTTAAAATTATGTTCCATTTCGCGATCCGAGGACAAGTATATAAGTTTTTCTTGTTCACTATCTGACATCCTATTTTTTCTTCAACAGAAAAAGGATTTCGCACCTCCTCATTTTGACTGATATCGTCAACATATTCCTTGGAGTATTTATTGAATCCAAATTTGAGCAATTTGAGGTTCTTAGTGATAAAAAAAATGTGTTAAAATCTTGCCGCACATTGTCATGTTCTTCAAACGTTTCTTTCAGTCTTGGGAAAATGTTAAGAAAACCTTCTTGAACTGTCTACCTGTCTACTCCAGTGTTCAGCCATTGCTAGCTGTATGTAAAGTTCGTTCACGGTAGGAGTTTACCTCTGAAAGGCCTTTTTCCCTACCAGAAATCTGTTATATATTAGGATATTGGTAGGAAAAAAGACCTTTCAGAGGTAAACTCCTACCGTGAATGAAGTATAGCTATCTCAAGATAGCACCACACCACAGGATTAAAAATTAATGGTCTGGGTATCCTTATAAAGAAAGAGATAAACACCTAGGCAAAAAAGTAGCATATCGAGGATTTATTTTAAAACTACGGTGACCTGGCGGTCTACGGGTAAGGTGTCAGACTTCTGTGCTGGCGGCCGGGGTTCAATCCCAGGTCCCGGCACAGATTTATCTGATTACCAAACCCTTACTCCACCTCTGACAAGACATCTTGTGAATGTGGGATATGCCAGGCCTCCACCGTGGTTCGGATTCCACGTTAAATTGTAGGTCCTTAATTTCATCTCACGAACACCCTACCATTACACATTAGCGTAAGTGCGTATAACCCGAACGGGTAGTAAGACGCGGTGCTAATAATAATAATAACAATAATAATATTTTAAAACTGTTATTATATTTAAGATAAACAAAAGAAGATATTCATTTAACTCATCTCCTAGCATGATAGGGATCTAAAAGTATTAAATTATTTGGTTTGAAAAGCACCAAATACCTGGGCATATTTGATCTGAGCGAAAATCTACGTAGAAAAATGTTGGTATCGAGCTACACTTTTCGAATTGTATATAATTAGAGGAGTATTTTTTTTATACATACTGGTAATCGTAGGGCTGTAGACATAAATATCGCTACCTATGTTATGAAAAATCTTAAAATAGATCAAAACAACCAGAAAAAAAATCTTTGTGCGAAATCAAAACTTTCACCTGTCTAGGACAGGTTACATAGTAGACTATATTATAATTCTAGTACTAATAAGATATATACCTTCTTATGATAATTATAACTATACATTTTTAGTGAATGCAAGTTTTGTTTCAGATAGTAAGAATTTTCAATAGCTACGTATGCAAGCCCGCAAGACAGCTGTGATGTTTGAATTGCCTAGGGATCCAGGCGCTTTTACGGATGCTGTTGATTACTTTGTGGAAGTAGAGTTTGGGAGTACGGTATAGCAGAAGAGGTTATGGCCTCCTTACCCCTGTCATCCCTTACTTTAATAGGCAATGTGGTGGTCCGAAGTCATCGTAGAAACCTTTGTTGTATTCATTAAAAAAACATCACCCCAATTCTTTGACAAATTGAAATTGCTTTACCTACTTCGGTGGCTGCATGGTATAAAGTGCTAATCTCATGTTAGACTAAGCTGCCTAAGACGGGGAGATCGATGTTCGATCCCAGTTGGGTGCACTGAGGGTGTTTTTTCCTAAACGGGCCTACACTCTCCCTTCTAGAAAATGCAGGTGTACTTCCTTTAGATTAAACCTACCTAATACATTAGTGTAATTATTACATAGGCGTAAAACCCTAATGGATAGTAAGACGTGGTGCTAAGAAAATGATTTGAATATAAAGTAACATGTTTGAATTAGCTCATTTACAAAGTTAATATAACTCATTAATTTTATAAAGAACCTCCATTATGCCACCACTATGGATTGGAGGTCACTAAACTCTTGTATTCTAAACATATGCATTATTTGATTTATTAGTTATAAAATTTCACTATATAGTAGTGTATAATTTATATTTACATTACAAATCTAACGGGCTAAGAATATAAATATAATTTGTTATTTTTATCCCCGCCATTATGGCAACATAAGAAGCATAATTAATCCTTTAAATGATTCAATTAATTATATATTTACAGTATAGTCATAAAAAAAAACACGAGACCCTTTTGGGCTCAACATGTCAAATGGTTAAGAGTGATTTAAAATGGGAGGTTCTTAGAAAGGGGGAGAAAAACATAGACAAGAATGGATGTGAGGAAGAAAGATAGAAATCAAGGATGAAAAAGAAGAAGGGTGGACAAAAAAAATATATAGGGATGAAAAGAAAAATATCTGTGTAGGGATGGATCCCAGCTGTAGCAAACAATAGGCTTACTGGGTGAATCAGTGTCTGGTTGACTGGAGACGAGTAGAGAGAGGGCCTATTGGGATGAAGACTGATGGCTGAGCCCCTCTGACCGTGCTGCCTTCTAGCGGCGAGGGGTGGGGACTTGAAATATGACGCGGGAACCGCCAGCCATTGAGACGGAAACTAGGGCAGACACGCCAAACTAGAAATGAAAAATGTGCCAGCGGGCGATAAAAAGGATATCTTGAAGGATGATCAACTAGGATTTCTTTCCTCATATTTTTTATATGTCCTGTTACATGTGTCTCAGTTTGATGCATGTTAAAATCCGGATGTATCAAAATATACTTTGAGACAGTAATCATGTGTTTTCTTTTATATTTTTGATCTTCTCCTAAGGCTGGGTTTATATTCATTCATAACGCATAATAGCGAATAGTGTATGTAACATAATGAGAAAGAAGTTGAAATAATTTATATTAATTTCAATAATAGCATTTAAAATTGATAAATAGTGAAAGTGAGTAGTGTACAATACATAAAGTTGATTTAAATTTAACTTCTTGTTCGTCATGCGTGGAGTGCAATATAGTTCTCATTGGCCTTGAGACGTATCAACCAATAAGAATGTGAGAGGATATAACCAATTAAACGCCAGTATAAAAACAGACGACAATAATTATTATATATGTTCATCCTCAGGTTTGAAATATTTTGTGGTAACCTTACTTGTTTTATTTTAACGAATTTTCTTTTATTTAGCATCAAAGACTAACTATATATAAGATAGAAATAAAGGAAAAATATTACATCTTTCATTCTGTTACTTAAAAAAGAGCTAATATATTATTCATAATAAAATCTGGGAAAAAAAAAATCAAATTTGATTTAACAGTAGAGACAAAACTTAAATTTAGTTAAGTTCAAGTTTCAGAAGATACAGTTTAATTAACGTTGTTTATCGCATGAACCCATTTATTGAGATATTTTTAGAGACTTCTAGGGGTGAAAGGAGGTTAGACCATTTTCATTTAATAAAATACAATCGATTTAATAAATACGTTATACACTACAATTAATTGTAAACCAGCGTATTTTTACTATGGATTATGCTAGAGACTATCTACTATTAGCTATGCGTTATGCATAAATATAAAGCAAGCCTTAGGTCTATCGTATTTTGTATTATTATTATTATTATTAGCACCGCGTCTTACTACCCGTTCGGGCTATACGCACTTACGCTAATGTGTAATGGTAGGGTGATTGTGAGATGAAATGGAGGACCTACAGTTTAACGTGGAATCCGAACCACGGTGGAGGCCTGGCATTCCCCACATTCACAAGATGTACTGTCAGAGGTGAAGGAAGGGTTTGGTAATCAGATAAATCTGTGCCGGTACCAAGTCGTATTTTGTAAGGTTTCAAGACAATCATATTTAGATTTCTTTACAAATGTTTCCATGAGATAATTTTCTTTGTATATTTATTCATATTTCAATACCGTGTCCTAATTGCCATAGTTAATATATTTAAAAGAAATAAAAGACATTTAAAAAATATACAAAACTGTGTATATCTCATTCTTTAGTGTCCTACCCGTTCCCATAAATCAAAACGACCAACCTATCCTATCCATTTCCTGGCAATCCATTTTTTTCACCCTTATCCGCTCTATAGTCTTCGTTTCAAATAGCACTCAACAAAATTGTCTATTTCTACGAAACAAAAACACAACACACGAACAAAATGGGGAACATGTACCTCGTAAGTTAATAATGTGTTGTAACAAAAATTATTATAAATTGATCATTTAGTGCCATGAACATAAACCAACCACAACATTTTCATGCACTCCAAATATATGGGGAAAAAAATATTTATAAATATATATATATATATAAAAGTCGGCTCTAGGGAGGCTTGTCACGTTGCTCTCGTCGGTGTAGGCTGGGGATTAATGTGGTGTGAATTTGCGATAACGTTCGTCGAGCTATATATATATATTCTACAATTTTATTCGCAACACGAAATGAAATGAAAAGCTAACGTGTAGGGATATAAAAGCTGAATGTAGGTTTTGAAAGCAAGATTTTGAGTGTGATCCAAAGTGTGCTTAGAAAAAAAATAAACAAATAGTTTTCGGTGCGTTTAGGACTATGTTTTTTACTACGTGCTAATATAATATATGCGCTGGGAAAATATGACATGATGCTCGTTTATACTATTTTTCACCATAAATATAAATTATAGATTATGCGTATATCATAAATTATAAAATAAATTGTATAATAGTATATTTATAATTTAATAATTTATAATATTTGCTGCTAATATATAAAGATCGGAAGACATAATAAAATATATAAAAAACACAACCAAACATAGTAATTAAATAGTTCACTTATAAAAGTTTAATATTTAAAATAAACATATCTCTATAGCTTCAATAAAATCTTTAAAGAAAACAATTTTTAATCATTTCTCTGAAATATTAAAATTAGCTCATTAATTTAAAATCGTAATTTAGAGCCTTGTTTAGATTTCCAGTAACAATTTAAATAATATGACTTATTAAATATTGGTCAATGATACAAAAATAAAATAGAATGCGCCTTAAAACGAAATTGACTAAGTATTTATTAAATAATATTATATTATTATAGCCTTTCAAGAATGTAATCTTGATCAAAAATATGCGTTAACAGCACCGGAAATGAACATACTAGTTGAGAAACAAATAAATTTACGGTTGAGACATTAAAAACCTATATGGATTTATTGTAAATGAATTATATTATGTTAATTACACATTTTGTGAATTAAAAAGAAATAAACATCACTAATTTAAATTGCAAAAAACATCAAATTATAAAAAAGTGATTAAAGTTTTTAAATAAGCATATATTTTTAATTTCAAATGTTTTATCTCCAAGAAAGATATATTTAATATAGTGACATATATACACATACATAAATTTTTTATCTTATTATACTCGTAAGGCATCGTTAAAATTTATTTATATTTATCTCATGATCTTCTAGACCCTTTGAGTCTTTAGTTATATTCCATGATCATCCCTTTTTCAAGTTTTTAATATTGATATTTTTTTTATTTTTTTTCATTTCAACTTGTTTAATCGACGACCCATAATCTTTCTGTCGCTCTTCCTCCACAACAAACCTCTTAACCTTCCCCTGATTTAATGTTTTATCCCAATCCTAACCCTCCCACCTTACGACACCACCCATAGAGGCGTTGTTTTGTTTCTACCCTAAAAACTCACAATCACTCAACGTTCGGTGGATGCATGGGTGTTCACATCCCTATCCCTATGACAAGCTGTAAACCCATCTAGCGCTACACTACAGCTCCTATATGACACTCCTTCAAACGTCTGAAAGGTGCTGACGTCACGTCTCTGAAGTCCTTAAAAAAATACTGCCCCGGATTCTTCTCGCTCCGAGATATGGCTTTATTTTGATGGGAGAAAAGTAATTACGTGATAACATCTTGAAACAGAGGTAGAGATTATTCCACAAGGGAGAGTTTTAAAGCTCAGTTATACAATTTTTTTAAACAGTTAAAATATCAATGTTAATAAAAAAAACTTTTTATGTGATTTGAAGAAGTGAGTAATTTATTGGTTTGAAAACAATCAGTTTTGATTTCTTTTAAGTTAATTAAAGAATGCTTTTTTTTATAATTGAATAATATTGAAGCGTAACATAATATTTCATTGATGAAACAAATAGCCGAAACTATTGTTAATGCATTTTAGAGAGGATACTACCTCAAGATATCATATTCTGAAAATTGAAAAATGACTCCTGAACATGAGAATCGAACCCGGGACCTTCGACTTAGTACGCCAATGCTCTTACCACTGAGCTATCCAGGATTCTTCCCGTGCTCATGGTCATTCTTCATTCATAGTTTAAGGCAGAATCTAAGATGGACGTGGAAGTCATCAGCTTATAAACATGTGATTATCTTCCACGTCCATCTTAGACTCTGCCTTTAACTATGAGTGAAGAATGACCATGGGCACGAGGACGAATCCTGGATAGCTCAGTGGTAAGAGCATTGACGTACTTAGCCGAAGGTCCCGAGTTCGATTCCCGTGTCCAGGTGTCATTTTTCAAATTTCAGAATATGATGATATTTAATGTTAACTTGAGATGGATTTATGATTTTTAGTGAATGACCCACTGAAGTGTCTAAAATAAGGGTACAATACATAAAGCGTTTTATTTAGTATTTACGATCCTTATAAATTACCAGTAAAGAATATGACAAATTGTAAACGATCTCCCCAAAACGAGTTGCAATTTTTTAAGTTACAGTGAAAGTGACCTTGGGTCAATTTCTTTCTTAGAAGGGAAATCGCCTAAGGATACGGTTTAGAGTTGAAAGATCACCTCGTGTCAGCCTTGGAAAAATACTCTCTATAACACAAGAAAACAGAGTGGATATGAGTTACACTCTCACGCAATCAAAGAGTTGGAGATTAACTTGTTACTCAAACTCAAACTCAACCAACTTAAATTATTTATAATCGGTCTGAATATTTTATAAACAGAAATAGAGTGGAATAAATTAATCATAAATAAAAATTTTTGATCTTTAATTTATGTAATCTTTTATCTGAAGCAAACTCAGTCTAATCGTTGGTAGAGTGCGGGGAAATTATCTGGCACTCAAACATAATAGACTTAAGTATTTCTATCTAGCGCCGAGATATAACTGATGCATATACATCCAGAAAGATCAGGTCGTATATTAACCCAGTTAGCATCTGAACAAGGGAGGCAAGGACGGATAAGAACAGACGTTCAATTAGAATATTTTATAATTGTTTATCCACCTTTGAATAATATATTTCTTTTGCTCTTAGATATATCCTCCCCCTCTTGATTTCTATTGATTTTAGCTACAGTAATATTAAAATATGTTAACGGAGTAATGTTGAGATAGGAAGAATATTTAAGATGACATGCACCCATACTCGCATAAAGGAAGAGTGTAAAAGTATTTAGGGAAAAATATTCTGCGTACACCCGTCAAAAATTCAACGCCCAATCTTTCCGCCACTGGCAAACCAGAATTACCGAGCCTAATATTTTAGTAATGAATCTACTTATCTCGTAAAAGTGCTTATATATTGTATGACTGTATAGTGTACAGTTCTATGCATCTTTCTGTTTCTCATCCAAGAAATTAATAATCAATCAATATTCTTCCTCGCACAATATTATGTATTAAAACAAATTAAAAATTAAAATTAATAATCACTCATTATTATTATTAGCACCGCGTCTTACTACCCGTTCGGGTTATACGCAAATAATAAATCAATATTCTTCCTAGCACAATATTATGTATTAAAACACTTAATCATTTTAATTTATTATTTGTTTCAGTAATTTTGATACTACACATTCTATATTTGCACTCTATAGTATAAATATTTTATTTTACTTTGAAAAATAAATAATTCAAATGTAATAGTAATCAGTAGTTGAAGTTATGTTTAATCCGTGAAAATATTTTAATGACTTCGTAAAATTAATGATTATTTTAAATACTTTGTTTATGTCTCTCGTTTTTTCTCAAAATACTTGGAATATATATATTTTGAAATGACAAGGCTTAGTCTTAAATTTAAAAAATACTAGCCCTTTTTACAAATTATGTTTTTAAACACAAATCCTTCATAATATATATATATATATTATTCATGATATATAACTATAAATATTATATATACGCTTATTTATCCAGAGCTACTTATTTTTTCTTAATTGAAATAAGTCTTGTCTTGTTTTATTCGTAAGAGATTATAATATAGTTTTTAAGACATTTTATTTCTTTAAGTTAAATCCTATTATAAAATTTAGGAGGAAGATTATATTTAATGAAGATTTAAAAAAAATAAGCTATCTGTATATTTCACTGTGACAATTTTGGTAAGAACTGACATGTCTATTCGATACAATTAGCTCTGTATATAATTATATTTGTAAAATAAAAAAATACATATTTGGAAGACAAAAATTTATGAATATTTAACCTTTGCTTGTAAAAGTTATTAATATTCTCAAGAAATCTCAAAAATCTGGGACTTCTGGAAGTAGCCTTCCATATAACTTAGGTTACAAGTAAAGTTAATGAAATTCCGAACAATATTTTTAATTTTTTAATGGTGCAATATATTCTGTTTATTTGTGTTGTTGCAAAAATTACATTAAAAAAGTGGTTGAAAAGTTACGTACATTAATTTTGTCTAAAAGGCGTGTTACTGAAATAAAGGTACTCTTTTAATCAAATTTAAATTGTGAACTAAACATAATTTAAAAATAAAAATTAACGGATCTAGAAGTTTACCTTTAGGTTTTTAAAAAATCCATCCAATATAATTCTAATCTAGGTATCTTAAAGACAGTAATCATTTTATAACAAGATATTATGCTTTATGCGTCTTCTATACTTAAACGTGGGGTTTTATTGCATCTAAATGTCAAACTCCTGCCAAACATTATTTAAAGTGATACAAAAATAAAACCAATTTAAATATATAATTAATGTGTAGATTTAGGACACGTAAGAAAATGTACGCGATTTTGAAATTTTTATATCAAAACATTATTTTGATCAAAATAGAATGAAAGAATGACAAATATTTTTTTTTGCACATTTAATCCTTAGCTTATTCCAATTTATACTCTTATTTTATGTTAAAATTGTGTTTTAACCAACATTCTATATCTAGTTTAATTTTTTTAAACACTAGTCAATATTTTATTAACTTTAATCTATATCTTTCAAAATCTTCTCATAATTGTTAAATAATTTTCACTTATTTCGTCCATTGATAACATTAATAAAAATACTAACACATCAAATTTAAAATTTCATTATTTGTACAAAAAAGTTTACAATTTTTAAAAGGCATTTTATATGAAAATTAGGCTGTAGTTGAGTAATATCGGGGCCAACTGCAAACAAAGATGTTCCTTGTTTGACCCAAACAATGCTAGAATTATCGCCCACCTACCCAGGTTACTGTTTTGTAAGCCACCTAAATATATTTGGTTTATGTTCAAAAAACGCAAATTAAATGTATTAAGTAATAATGTATATAATTTAATAAATATTTAATTTTAAATTTTAATAGTATAACAACTAACCTTGGAAACCATGCGAAAGAAATGTCATACTCATCTATCCTAGTTAACCGGTAATGGTGAGGTCGGGCTTCAAGTTACAAATAAGTTTTCTAAGGAAGTATTACCCAATAGGGATTCCCACCATTCCCTCCAAACAAATCTGGGTACATTTTTTTAAAATGTTACCTTATTCATCCCTGACTCACAATTTTAGTCAAAATTCGTATCACCAAGAAGTGTCGTAAGACGCGAGGAGAAAAAAACAAACTATAATCTTTATTCAGTCAACGAATTTAATGTGATTTGAGTGGCTCCATTCAGATACAAAGGTGACTTTTAAGATGTTTTTTCTTTCGCCAAGCACTATAAAACACCCAACGAAATAGAACAGTAAAAAAAAGTATTCTCCTTGTTCTAAGAAACAATTTACTCCTTTCAAAACATAAAGCACCCAACCATTTATGTCCTATAAAATATTTGATAGGCAGTGTTGGGAAGAGTTGAAATTTCGTTTTTCGTGTAGTACCTCAGGTGTAGTGATCAGGTGGCTTGGATCACAATTACGGTAAGAGGAAGTACCAACGTCACACGAGCCTATTACTACCCGTATAAAGGTGCTATATAGTTAAGTAACGACGGAGGTGTACGTTAAGGCCTATTGATCACTTGCTCATCGTAATAAATTACTCAGACGCCCGCGTACCTATTCGAAACTTTAGCGTTGGTAGTTCATGATCCAATTAGTGTCATTTTCCTCCCGTGGCATCCATCATCTGGGATTAAGTTAAGAGAATTAGCTTTCTAAACGAAGTCTTAGTGTTCATTGTTCCTTAGCTCTCATCCTTCCTTGTATCTTAACCGTTCTTACTCCACTTGTTGTAAAGATGTTGCCTTTAGTAAAGTTTACTCCCTTGAAACCTCACTTAATAAGTTGACTAATTTCTTGAAAAAAATTCCTATAGACATATAAACTATGCTGTACATTTTCCCAATTGAAATCGTTGTATGAACTACCCTTTATTTTGTCTGATAGCGTATTTCTACCCTTCTATTTTATACGCATTTTAATGATTATAATGAGATCGGAGTGAATAAGTTAGAACTAATAAATAATATACTCGCTTTTGCATGGAAGTAGAGTGGGACAATATTAAGGGTAAAACAGTCTCAGTTCACCTGGCTGAGATTTGATCCCTAACCTCCTTGTCACCTAGAATCCAGTAGATGGAGAGAATGACCTCTTAGATCACTCTACAAGCTATGTGGGCTATTAGCGACTTTTAATTAATTATGTCCTATGAATTTTTAAGAAAACTATTAGAGTAGTGGATGAATTGACAGTTCTGGGCCACTTTCTCCCATAAGGTTAACATTGATCCACCACCCTGAATGTGGTGGATCACTTTCTCCCGGTGGTGGATCACTTTCTCCCGGAGCACTACTGTGCCCGACCGCTCGCTCCAGTCTGACCTTGACGGACTATATTTGTGTCGCGTTGTTATTGAGGAATTTGTAAACATCCTTGTNAAAACTGTACCAAAGACTTTTTACCAATATTTTAGATGTTTGGCGAGTAAGTAAAAGCATCAATACTCATTTTTATCTATCACTTGGATTGGCTACATGTAGGCTATAGTGTGCTTGAATTTGATTTAAAATGTGAGAGTTCACTACCATCTGGATCAACATGATCTTCTTCCAAACTCTCTTCATGCGTATTGTGGTAAAACACCTTTTCATTTTCAATTTCTTTCGCTCCCTTGAAGAAAGACGTATTTAGATCGTCCAAAAAATCGAACTCAACATTTCAAAGTCAACGTCAACGTTTCATAATCCCCTGAAACCCCCAAAATGTTTTTTGTAATGCCATTTGTCTCTTTGTACGTCCGTCTATCTGTGCACCCATCTGTCTTTATCTTCGACTAGAGCCGAAACCATTTTGCCAATTGGGTTAAAATCTGTTTAGGTTTTTCCTAAGGTAGCCCCAAGCGAGTTTTTTTTATTCATATCTTATATCCAACCATAAAATGAAGGGGAGTATATTGAAAGGTAAAAATAGGTAAAATCGATTTTATCAAAATCAACCAGAAATTTTTTTATCAAATTTTGTATTTATGTATGGTTTAAAATTATAAAGAAAATTACAATTATCATTTTTATCATGAACATTTCTTTAAGAGAAATTTAAATAAGGATAAATTTCAAATTTGATCATCTACACACACACACAAATTTATATATATACACACAGATATAAATAATCATCTTGTTCCCTTACAAGTTAGGCAAGAAGCTTTGTATATAGTTAAAAAACCACAACTGAATAATTAATATATCTTCCCTATTTTTCTTCATACCTACCTATCCTTGAATTCTCCCTTCTCTTCAACATCATCCATTAACCGAGTCATACATGCGCTTTTATTCTTAAAACTCTTAATGTTTCTCTTTTTCACTCTTCCATATACAACATTTTGTCACATCTTACATAGCCTACCTCTTCCTTTATATCCACACACTTTACCTTCATATATTTATTCATAACTCGATTCACACTCATCCTCTCAACACGCCCAAACCAAAGTAAGACGCCTCTTTCACTTTGACCTATTGGATTATCTTTCAAACCGCACTTCTTCAGAACCCATTCATTGCCGACTAAGTCCATACAAACTTTTCCACACACATATCTTAGATATCTCATTCCAACCGTATTCATCTTGCTCTTGTGTTTATTCTGACAAACCAACGCTTCACATCCATTAAACTATGTTGCCGTTAACACATTCTCATAAAATGCCATCTTTGCCTATTTAGATACTACTTCATTCTTTGCATAAGTCCACATACATCATACTAATCTCAGAGATGCATTCACTGGTCTGTCGGTTTCACCATCTATCCTTTAATTTTTACAAAATTTTCTTCCCGGATACACAAAATCATTCATTTGTTCTAACAGTTATCCACTTAGGCCAAGCGGAGAATCTTATCCTGAGCCATTCTTGTCAAAAACTATCACATTAGTTTTGAATACATTTATACGATGATCCATTATGCCTGTCACCACATTCAAACTATTTAAAACATTCTGCAAGTCATTTTCACTCTAAGCCATTAATTTGGCATAATCTGCGTATAACAGCACTTTCACACTCACATCGTCAATTTGCACAGCAGCCGCGTCCTCACAGGCAACCCTCATACAATTATCCATGAATAGTTTAAACAACCATTGAGATATAATACAACCTTGTCTAACACCCTGTTCAATGTCAAATCATTTGCTTAATGCTATATCCACCATACATCGCTCTATTGCATTTACTATCCATGCATCCACACCATACTCTTTCAGAACATTCCATAACCTACTTCGGTCTATGGGTCATAATTCTGTGCTGGTGGCCGGGGTTCAATCCTCGGTCCCGGCACAGATTTATTTGATAGTAATAATAATAATACATAACCTACTGCTATTCACACGATCGTGCGCTTTCTCCAGATTAACAAATGCATGACACAATTTCTTCCTTACTGTCATATCTTTGATGTAATGCAAATATCTGGACCAGGAACCTAACGTGAAAACCCATTGAACACCCCAAATCCTGTTTGTTACGCACCCACTCAGTTAGATTTTTCCCAAAAAATTGCTTAGAATACTCATCAGACAAATTGCCCTATAATTCTTATATTTACTCATAATACCTTTACTTTTGTGTAAAGTAACAACGACAGATCTATTCTCAATATTTATGTAACGGTTTATATATTTTTTTCGCAAATTTTACGCGTTTTTAGTCAATATTTTTATTTTAAAATTAAAGAAATAAAAGGTTTGCGTTATGCACCGTACTATTTATTTTATTATAACTCGTTATTTAGCATGCATCGTTAATAATCCTTGGGAAATTTATTTGAGACGTTGTACCTCAACATTTTTCAACCCCATCTGACAGGTTGTATAGGGTCAAGTCCAGGTGGCATCGACATTTCTTAGAGTTCACTGGGTAGCGTAAATATTTGCGGTACAATTGCTTCGGAGTTCACTGTACGGGTGTTTCCAAGCGCAGTAATAATATTTAGCAAGCTGTTTACACATATGATATCCTGTATACATATTTTACATTAAATATAATTGTTACCTGCATTAGTGACCAGTTGGTTTAAGGCTTCACTCTCATATTAGGATGGCCTGCTGATGACGGAGAGACTGGGGCTCGAATCTATATCTGGTCTACTGATGTTTGTTTTTTTTTCAAAATTGTTTCTACTCTCATCCTTACAAGAAAATGCAGGTAGATTAATGGTAAAATGTTTCCTTTTCAATTCCTACCCCAATAGAGAAGTTATTATTATCATTAACGCGTATATTCTGAACCAGTAGTAAGACGCGGTAGTAAAAAAAGAAAAAAGAAAGAAGATGGAATTGTTTAAATAAGTATTTAAAACAAAAACACATTGGTTGTATTAAAAAAACAAATATTATATTAAAAATGTTATTAGTTTATACAAAAAAATAATATGTATAGCATTAGTAATTGCATGTGACAATATAACAAATAGTTTTATTTTATTATCATAAAATAAAGAAATACATTAATCTATATTTCAACGTTTCAACTATTTTTATATTTTACATTTTTTTCTATTCTTTTATGTCTCCTCTTTCAATCTTTCAAATTTTACAGTACAACGGTGTTCATTTAACGACAAAACCACCATAAAAACCTCTTCTGTCACAGACTTAAAACTTTACCCAATATCCCACCGAGTCCTTATTGACACACAACGGTAAATTTTCCAACAAATTTTCTCTCGTTATTTCCCCAGAGTAGTCAAACAAAAGAGGAGTAACGATACAAAATGAAGGAACTGCCACTGATGTTGGTTGAAGATCGTCACATGGTTGTCGGAATGGGGGGGTGGGGACCAGCGCTCTAGGGGTAGAGTATAGGTGGGGTGGGATGATGGGGACCGTTTTGGATAGAGAAAAGGAAATCTGACAAATTGTGTTTGACTCCGGTTCAAAGTCGTTTAAGTACTTTCTTAAGCATTCATTACACCATCCCCCTAATAGATATTCCACTTATATTTAATACATATATACTATATATTTTATTTTACTAAAAGATAAATAAAATATTTTAAAACTTGAACTATACAATAATAATAATACTAATAATACTATCAAAATTAATAAAGAATTAGTAGTTCAGATGATAAATATTTTAAGTGAAAATGAATTTCTGATGGTTTTTAATGTAAGTCGATACGTATTTATTCAAACAAAGCTTAAATAAGCTTTAACATAAATATTAATTAAGGTTACAACAATATTATCTAATAAACAAACATAAACAAATATTTTTTTCAGAGAAAATAAAAGTTCTCAATTTGTTAAAAAATGCATATATTTATTGAATATAGCTCTAAAGTTAAAACTTATTAATTTAAATTTGATTAAAATATTTGATTGTATTGCCTTATTTTTCAAAGTTATTTCATTTAAATAAAATTTACTTAGACAGTAAAGTTCTCTCATCATTGTTTAATTTCTAGCTTGTTCATATTAAATGTAATATATTTATTTTTGAAACCATCTTTGAATGGTTACAGTTGACACATTTAATTGTGATAGTAAAAGAATGCTTTAAATGGATATATTTTTCATTTCTCATTTTACATAAGTTACATTAGCTGAATATATCATGATCATAACCAACTGTTACTTGCCAATTAATGTACACTGATACAAATATATTTGTTTTCAAACGATATAAGTATTAAACATATTTTTAAGGACATAAACGGTTTATTAAGTATTGCATTAGTTTATTAAAGGAAATCCCAAAGGAAAGGAAGAGTAGAATAAAGAGTTGAAAAAATAAAACTAAAGGATGCTGAAGATGAACACTTATAGAATGGCTTTTCGAGTATTTGAAGTTCAATTCGAAATTTAAGTCGTAAGAGACTGAAGAAATCAGTCCTTTGGCCAGTCAAATTTTTTTAAGCATCGTTTCATCTGTCATGAAGGAAAACGTTTTTCACGATTCGTAGGACACACTGATGATCTATCAGGATTGTAGACTTCCCATTGGATGGAGAGCTCACCCCATTGTATAAAAAATAGAAGGAAAACATTTGTTTTATACTTTTTACGTAACTTTTTTTCCACACAAATAGATTAATAGCTTCTTTTTATTTTATGGAGTGCCCCATTTCCATGTTTATTTTTTTCTCTTTCAATGCAAAGTAGGTCATAAAATTTGATTTACATGTAGCCTACGTACTGTGCTTATAACAATGACATGTATGTTCTGACAGGTATGCAAATTACTACTATTGGATGAACTTACGTTATATAAAATAAATATTATTAGCTGAGTTTATCTACGCATGACTGAAAACAGTTTGAAATATTTATTTAGGATCTCTGTATGATTACAGTAAACTCCATTAATAATTATTAATTTATATAGGTCATGGTTCAGGACACATATATCAACATTTTAATGAGATATCTTTTAACAGGAGACAGTTTGATTAAAATATCAATTTATTAATGCCTTATGTTCCCGTTTCATATAAAAGGTTAGGCAGCAATGAACTTTGTAGTACTAGAATTGAGTACTTTAGCAGTACTAGAATTGATACTATATTTAGCAACTCTGTTACAGGATGCGTATAACCCGAACGGGTAGTAAGACGCGGTGCTAATAATAATGTTACAGGAACCAAAGATGGGAAAACAATTTAAGAAAAAACACGCTCAGTACACTCAACTAGGATTCAAGCCCTGACCTCACCTCTATAAGCATCAAACAAGATGAGCATGATGACTTTTTTCCGTGATCCGATAGCTGCAGGATACTTATGATATTACATTAACTGTTTATAAGGTGCATAAAATATGTATTCTTGGAGATGTTAAAGATGGCTTAAAAGTAAAGAACGAACTGTCCATGCTAATTGTAGGCCATAATTTTACATATTTCGCTGAATGATAGTTAAATTACTAATTAGTCTGAGTTTAGCTGTCATGAGCAAAATTTATAAATCACTACAGTCGATATCGTAGACCTACATTGTTTGTAGTCTCTGCTGATAGTTTTATATTTTAACTCTTCAAATTATTGTAGCTTACGGTCGTATTTGTATTATAATAAATAATCCATCGTTATTTTGGATATACTTGTTAGAAAATATCCATATATTATTTGAAACCCTTAAAAATCGGTAAAAATAAAGCCTTTGTACTACTATCGAGTCGAAGGTGGGTGCATTAACTGATAGTTCGTGATCTTAATAAAATCACACATTTGTAGCCGACTATTTCCGCACGTCCATCATAGACTCTGCCTTAAATTATGAGTGAATAATGACCCTGGGAACGGGACGATTCCTTGATAGCTCAGTGGTTAGAGCATTGGCGTACTAAGCCAAAGGTCCGGGACTCGATTACCGTGTCCCCGTGTCATTTTTCAATTTTAAAAATATGATATCTATATGGAGAATTCCTCGATAAAAAGCATAAATAATAGCTTCGACTATTTGATTATTGAAATATCTAGTTTAAATATAAATTGTTATTCCTCTCGTGGTTACCAATAATTGTTTTAATTATAAAATAAATACTATCAAATGTTATAGGTAATATATTTAAAACCTATTACTATTATTATTATTAGCACCGAGTCTTACTACCCGTTTGGTTTATACGCACTTACGCTAGTGTGTAATGGTAGGGTGATTGTGAGATGAAATGGAGGAGCTACAGTTTAACGTGGAATCCGAACTACAGTGAAGGGTCTCTTTCAAACTAATTCCTATAAATAAATCATTTAATTTGATTATGTGAAATACATTTTCAAATGTACTGCGCAATAGCAGTCTCTGCCATATTTATTGGTTTTTCTACACTCTTCAATTTGCCTTGTGGGGACTTTTTTTTATTTACCGCTTGTTTTGACTTGAATAAATAATACAAATTTTATTAAACTTGAAACTGTTCCTATTTTTTTTGTTATATTAATTTCCTTATAGTTTCCGTCCACCCTCTTTTAGGCTATTATGGCCTCTAGCTATTAGAAGTGGAGGTGGAGAACGGTACACTGAGATCTCCCAAAGTTCTATTTAGATCCTCAATTGAGGTCGTATATGACATTATACTCTCATTCCATTATAAAAGAGATAATTTTTGCAATAATCTTTATGCGAAACTTGGCTTCGATGTGTTACACACGACACTCTGGTCATTTGAAAAATAGAAACGTAATCTAAATGTTGCATTCGATGTTTTGCTTCCTTCTAACAAAATAGTGGTTGAACCCTATGAAACCACCGCCAAAGGAACACATCCCTCAGATCCGAGCTTAACCTAGAATCCAAATAATTGTACAGTTATTTCCTTTGCCTTCAGGCACTTCATAAAATAAACACCTTCCTACTGGATCTAGAAAATTTTTATAAAACCTTTTTTTATACGGTTAATTGTTTTTTCTTTTTTTAATTCAAATGCTGTAATAGAAATGGCTGATAGGTTTAAGTCTTCATAAAATAGTCTCTATAGAATATAAATCAGTACATCTTATCAGACAGAGTAAGACCCAAGTAATTCACGTTCTTGTCCAAGAGATACCTTACAATTTTGTTCAATTGGTTTAACCTGCAATAAAATATCTTAATCGAAGTACTAATTCTCTAAAAATAATATACTAATGGATTTGATGAAACTGCACATCTTCACATTAATTTGGTAATCAGGTGACCTGGCGGTCTATGGGTAAGGTGTCAGACTTCTGTGCTGGGGGTCCGGGGTTCAATCCTCGGTCCCGGCACAGATTTATCTGATTACCAAACCCTTCCTTCACCTCTTACAAGACATCTTGTGAATGTGAGGAATGCCAGGCCTCAACCGTGGTTCGGATTCCACGTTAAATTGTAGGTCCTTCATTTCATCTCACAATCACCCTACCATTACACATTAGCGTAAGTGCGTATAACCCGAACGGGTAGTAAGACGCGGTGCTAATAATAATAATAATAATAATAATAATAATAATTCAATTTCAATTTCCTTTATTATAGTGCTGGCCAACAGTCGTAAGACCTATAACAGGCCAGCACTGAAAAGTACACACGTACATACCTTATAATACATATATTTACACAAGAAAAAATGATAGACAAAAAATGGCTAAATAATGTTATATACTGATGAATAGTTACGAGATAAAAAGTAGTTAATAATAATAAGAATAAAAAGTAACATTAAAAACAAATAACTAAATAGTAATCAGTAACATTATGCAAAAAATAGATCAGAATATTGTAAGTTTAAATAATATAGGCAGAACCTCTACATGATAAATTATTGATAATAATAATAATAATAATAATAATTTGGTAATCTAAAACACTCAACGGGATGGGGCTTTGTGGGACCACCTAGCAATTGTCTACTCCAACTCTAGAGATCAGATTATTGCCAAACGTCGGGTTGTTGTCTACAATATTTGGAATATCTTTTATGCCCATCAACGTAGCTCTTTGAAAGCATTTTGGATACATTTTACTGCATGTATAGAGACAATCGATACAAATGTATGTAGGTCTATGACCGAATACCTTATTTTAATTAAACTTGCATGCAGTTGTGGGTCGATGATTCAAACCAGAATCTCGAAACCTTATCACTGAATCTATATCGTTGGGTCTGATTTTTTCCTAAAGTTATAACATTAGTTGCACTTGTGGCAGTCCTCGCTTACGCCACCACACTCCACGTATATTTCCTTTCACGTCATTGCCAAGCTCCTTAAAGACATAGATAGTTTTTAATAACTTATAGCTTTCTATAATAATTGAACTTAATATAAATAATATCGTATTCAACCCTAGGCTATTCAGTATTTTTCTAGTTGTAAGCTAATATAGAGATACATAAGCTATCATTTATACAGCTCCATGAATTAAAAAACAATCAATTAATCTAAAATTGTATTCATCTTTGGATTTACTATTAAAATATACTGTGTATTATTTAGATATGGCAATTTAGTTGTACGGAAATATAATTAATTTGACATTCAATAGGATAAATCAACATTGTTCATGCATTTTAAGACAAAATCCCTTAAAAATATTAAATTTAGCCGATTTTATAATTATTTTAATCAATATCTTAAAACTATCACGGTAAAAATCTACTTAATATAAAATAAACTGTATTGCAATCAGTTAAGTAGTTCCAGAGATCTTAGGAAATACATATACAGACCTACAATTTGTTTTATAAGTGTTAGGGAAAATTAATTAATCATACTACAAATCTAATAGCAATATTTTACCCACTATGTTAAAATTTAGTTTAAAGTTTTTAAATAAAGAATTTTCTATGAAACTCAGAATTTATTTTAAATGTCATCTATAAAAGTTCAGAGCGAACCTCCGTGAGATACAGAGTATAACCCCCAGTGAGGTTGTATTTAAGATGTTGCACGGTTACATCGCAATGACGGTTATCGCAATGTTACACTGAAAATCGTAATTTCATTCCGTAAAGTTACTATTATTGAATTTTTTAAATCTCTCAATTTGTGTTTAGTCCTCCACTTTAGTATATTAGTGCTTTATAGCCAAATTTAGAACCTCCGGTATGAATTATTATAATGTTGTGTTGTGTGCGTTTTATAATATTTCGGCCACTCTAAACAATACAAAGGAAATACTTAGTTTCGTAACATAGCTGTTACGTGTGTGTGTGTGTGTTAAAGATTGATAAAAAGAACATAACCAGTTGAGGAAGGAGCAGTTTCTTTCATGAATTTATATAATACATGCAATTAAAGTTCAAGCATTCTGGTTATTAAGCCTGATAAATTTAATACATTTCTTTTCGATTAATTAGAAAGCTTCTTTAAGATCACAAAAATATATAATTAATTTAAATTAATTAATTTTCAAATGCTTCGAATTTCGTTATCACCAAATAAATCATCTAAGTATCCACTATTTTAGCTTTTGTTTATCAAATAATTTTAAATATTCTGTAGTGAGATTGATAATTCTGAAAATGTTGAATATAGGTGAGATGTATTTTGGTGAAAAAATCCCATCCAGAAATGAAGTTATTTTGAGGAAAAGCTAAACCGAAAATGTTTCTAGGTTATGTCAAATGACTCCGCCTCAAAATGAGATAATCTATCGATATCTTAGCGATATGTCCACAGGACAACTATTCTGGACGATCACCGTATCTGGAATCGCCGACGTCGGACAGTTCGGTAAATGTTTAAACAGTACCGCTACAGGATGTTCAGCAATAATAGTGGGGCATAAGAATATAACCAGAATAATCTACAAAACAAAGACATATAGAAAAGACCAAGGAATAAAAGAAAAATAAGGACCACCAAAGAAATAAAAAGTATAACTTTTACTTTTCAAATATAGTTTGAAATAAATGAAAAGGGGAAGTGAAAAGTCCCTAGATTCGGGTAAATAAATTGACGTTCAGAAAGAATGAAAGAAATAAAAGAAAATATAAAAGATTAAGAAGTTTCGAGAGACTATTTTTGTTTGTTCTCATTTCAGGTGTATGCTGCGATTTACTTATTATTTTTAAAATGTACTCTTGCCGCTTTTTTTAGAATTGATTTGCTCATTGCCATAACTATTATTAGATATTAGCCGATCCCTTTTATATATAGGTAAAAATAAATTAATTTTTACTGAGGGAATTTAATTTTTTGAAAACTTTTATCTGATTTGAAAATATTTTATCTGCACCAGTGGTCATGCAGACAGGGTCGTCTGTCTCGTCTGATACGTATTTTTGTTGATGAGGAGGTTGGGTTACGAATCCACCAGAATGTGCTAAGTTTATTTCCTTTCATATGGCTCACCACTCAATTGCGGATCTCTCATACTGGTAGTTTATTATCACTTGCTAACATGTTAGTCACAGGATCATAGCTTCAATTCCAAAGACCAGACTCTTTTTTTGCCCGGTTTCACTAAAATATATCATATGACTCAAAACATCTATTATTGAGAACATCCTCTGTTATTAAAATTACCTCTATAATTTATCTGACCTTAAATTAGACAATATAGCAATGCAATTGTATATTTTAATGTCACTCGGTTAAATTAATAAAATCTTAAATCAGTCAAATAGGTAACGGCGTCATTAAGTGTATATGTCACAGGAAAAGTAGATTGTTAGGGAGAGTTGACCCGGCCTAGGTAAAGTCGACTCTTACTAAAAGTATCAGTAAAAGTTGATTGAGAATAAACAGATCGACTTTTCCTAGAAAGAGTTAACTATGTTTGCTGTGGTTTAGTAAATGTTGATTCCGCAATGTTGCTCTCCACATGCAACTGTTTTGAATATCCCAGCTCTACTGTTTAGTGAAAAAGTTAAGCTAGAACGCTCGACCTCCAAGGTATATTCGGTTAGGTTGGTTAGGTTAAGCTTTAATAAATAATATATAATTATATCTCTCTTTGTATTATAAATGTTTTGCTTTTTTATTTGGTTTTTATTAGGTATTAGACCTTTTCCTTGCAAAAAAAAAATCAACTTTTACTAACTCAAGGTAGTAAGAGTATACTTTCCCTAGTTACAGTCAACTCTGACTAGTAAATGTTGATCGAAATTCATCACTTTTCGCTTTTGATCAACTTTGTCTAAAAAGACCAGTAAGAATCGACTTTACCTAGGCTGAGTTGACTCTTACTGGAGAATCTACTTTTCCTGTAACATATATATAAATGTATGTGTAAGACGATTGTTCTTAAAACCTTCTTAAGACCCTAACAATTAACATTATACTTTATTTTAATTTGTTAAAAATGCGTAGGTGATGAAAACATTTTATAACTAAATTTGTTGTCAGATAAAAAAACTCATTGAAATCATGTAACATGTTTTAGGAATTAATAACTATGTATAACAGTGTTATCAATCGCAGCCGAATGTCAGGCACGCACACTCAGCCAACTCGTCATAGGCGCTATTTTTGTTTCCTGCTTAAACAGGGAATGTCTGCCAAGAAATATCAAAGGCTTATTCTTAACCGATAGGACTACATAATCTTAATCATATTAAGGTTAACAAATAAGTATTAAATAGAATAAAGTTATTACTTTTAACGATTAAATAGTTATGAATACCGGTATTATTTAAAAAATATATAAACATTATTCTACTATATACTATTTGCACGAACTCTTATCCTATACCGTAGAAAAGTATACACCGGGCCCACATTTTCCAGGTCAAAATGGCCACGCTCCGTGGTAGAGCTTGCATTCTTCAACATTGGTATCGCTAGGAGTCATCAAAGGGAATTAAAAAAATAATAATTATAAACATGGTTTCTCTATAAAGAAGACGCAAATATCTTTCTCGATTCAGCTGGCTTTTACAAAGCTACGTTCAGATAGATTAACCAAAACTCCTCTTTACATAACACTACATTTTAAAGGGCTTAAACTGTGATTTTAACTGATTTAGGATCCACGTGGTGGGTAGGCTGGGGAGCAGAGTTGCCACATAGTGGGATTTTTCTCGTTACTACTATGCAAGCATACTCAGCTTTGCCAAGAAATTTGGCTACATGTATCGGTTGCTATGATAACTACCCCTTCACGAATTGGTAAAGCACGTGACGAGCCTCCACTCCCCACTCCGACTTCACCGACATCAATCTTAAAACAGTTTAAAACGCACTGTAAGCAGGCTGCCCATTACAATTACAATGGTCCCTTTATAATGAGCATGTTAAAAGTGATTCGTTTATCAATTTCACATTTGGAAGTTCTTTTATCACTGGGCATTGACACTAGTGAACCCCAGTGTTGATAGACTCAACCTGGCTCCCGTAAGGCTGAGGATCTGCTATATCCTTGTCTGTGGCCTAGATCAATTAACTAGTAGTTTTATTTTACTATAGTGATAATAGGCCTATTGGCCCCCAGCTATGATTATTTCTGATTGGCTGAACGCCAGCCAACGTTTGTGGTAAACACAAGCGATAGACATTGTCACTCTTCTTCCGACGATTGGGTGCAAACGAATGTAGCCATTATTAGAGGTTTAACATGATCCAAAAAGGGCGAAACTCCATCTAGACTAAATTTACTGGTTATGGTTTTCAATGGTTTTTACATCAAATTTCAATATGGATATTGAGGATATTAAATCAAAGTTATCCTTCTCTTTGATCGGCTAGTATTTTTGTTTATTTATTTTTAACATCATTTATTACTATTCATACGGGATGTTTACATTTAATATACTAATAGGGTAAAGGTTATTAATGTGTAATTTGAGAGGAAATGTATCTTTATTTGTCCAGAGAAAGAGTAGGAAACAATTTAGGGAAGCATGCACTAAGCTAATTCTTTTTTCGATAAGCTTTTACATCCATTTGGGGTTGTAGAAGGTATAGTTATCAGAAAATGATGGAAGAGTGGAACATCAGTTAGGGAAAACCACATTCAATACAGCTGGACCACGATTCTAACCCTTTCCTTTCAGTTGATTGAACCAATACCGGAAGTAATAAGAAAAAATAAAAACAAAAAACTCTAAATCTCTACTATTGTGAAAATATACTTTTTGAACAATGTCTGGGGTAGAGACATTTCTCTACCTCCCCTTCCTCATCCCATAGCCCCCGTTTATCAGTTGAGTCACTGTGACCAATGATCGCCTCAACATGACAAGCGACAACCAGATGTAATGTCAAGATCTGATGGAACATGACACTTGGATGTTGTCAGCCAGACAGGCGTCATATCCCGCAACGACGTCTTGAGCTACATGATTAATGTCCCTACTTAGTGAGTGTGTGTGTCTGTGTGTGTGTGTGTGTGTGTGTGTGTGTGTGAAGGGTGTGTTGGTGTATGCTTCTAGGACAGGTGGCCGATTCGATAGTAATTACTACTCGATGAATACTTTGACTAATGGGTAGTGTGGGACTGGCTATAATTCGTAGCAGCTTAGCCTTTATAGTTAAATTAAATTAGTTTAATGACGCCTGGATTAAGGCCTAGATTAACACTTTTGGGGGCCCTGTGCCAAATAGAACTTGGGACTCTTGAAAGTTAGTTCCCCAATGAATAATTATGAATCTTACATATATATATCATATATGGTTACTTTTATTTAGAGACAAACATATTTTACAAACGCTTATAAATTATGGTGAGTACTATGAGGTTTGTTATTGTTATTATTATTATTATTATTATTAGCACTGCGTCTTACTACCAGTTCGGGTTATAAGCACTTACGCTAATGTGTAATGGTAGGGTGATTGTGAGATGAAATGAAGGACCTACAGTTTAACGTGGAATCCAAACCACGGTGGAGGCCTGGCATTCCTCACATTCACAAGATGTCTTGTCAGAGGTGAAGGAAGAGTTTGGTAATCAGATAAATCTTTGCCGGGAGGTTTGTTATTAACATATACATTATTGCTATTATAGTAACTACTTAACTATACATACTATTGTATACCGAGTAGATTATATTATTGTAAATTAATAGCAAACATTATAATAATATTGTACATCATATAATTATAGACTATTTAAATGTAATTGTATTTTATGTAGTCCTCATCTGCAGATAAAATAGTAATAGTATTATTATAGCAAAAAGTATTTTATTACTAAAGACTTTGTTTGTGTTTTTCTCACGTCCCATTTACCTCAGAAATTATTGTCCATAGAAAATCAATGTTTATTTTTCGGTGGGTGACCTGGTGGTCTAGGGGTAAGGTGTCGGACTTCTGTGCTGGGGTACAGGGTTCAATCCTCGTTCCCAGCACAGTTTTGTCTGATTACCAAACACTTCCTTCACCTCTGACAAGACATCTTGTGAATGTGGGGAGCGCCAGGCCTCCACCGTGGTTCGGATTCCACGTTAATTTGTAGGTCCTCCATTTTATCTCACAATCACCCTACCATTACACATTAGCGTTAGTGCGTATAACACGAACGGGTAGTAAGACGCGGTGCTAATAATAATAATAATAATAATAATAATACTTTTCGGTCAAAAGTCAACGGTACCGTCTGCAGATCTGTAGTATTTACAGTTTGCCAAAAGCTAAGGTTGCGTTAGCTTTATAGAACGGAATGTCGGACTCCAAGTAATACCAGACTACCAGTGCCCTTCGATTAGGGAATTTCTAGACTAGTTTTGGATAAATTTTACGAAAAAACATATTGAAATATAATATCACAAAATATACATGACAATTCAAAGTGATTTATTTGCCATGTGGACGGGGGACTATAACCCCTGGGGCACCTGTGCGTGGCACATGCCTTAACCCAGGCCTGCCTGGACCCAGGAATCCAAACAAGGATATTCCCGTGTCCACATGTCATTTTTCAAATAATTTAATTTAATTGAAACCTACACGGATATAAATATCCATAACAATGTTAATTTCCATATATTGTGTGAAACTATCCAAAGGTTGAGGAGACTAATATTTAATAGTAATTGTACTCAGAGGTTTGGACAGGGAATAAAGATGAAAGGGGTTTGTAGGGGATAAGTCCTCCCAAATTAAAGTAGGTTTAGCTAGAGTTCTTCCCCCGAAAATTTGTTGTCCATTGGATAATTGTACAGGATATTTAGAGGGTTGACTAGGTAATATATATTTTATTTCTTAATGTTTTCTAGAAAGGTGGGGAAACTAGTATTTGGGAAAAGATTGAATGTAAAAATAAATAATATATGTAAAGACAAAATAAGAAATCAAAGTAGAGTGGAAAAAAATAGGTGATCACCTGACTTTATATATATATATATGTATAGAAGTCAATTGGGGGCCAAAAAGGCTGCAACCTCTGAACTTCTCCACTAGATCCTTTGTAAGAATTTTGATCGTGACCAAAATATGTTAGATTTTTACTGTCCCCTCCGTATAGTTGTTATTTACTTCTACCTTATTATTCGTCACCCCACTAGTGTAATTAAATTTGAATAATCTGAATATATGTAAAAACATGTAAAACAAATTAAATTATGAAATTTAAATGAAACTCGCTTCAGTGATTGAATGGTCAATCTTTTAATCGAATGGACTGGCGATGACGAAGAAATATGGGTTAAAATCTCGGTTAATGGTACTAAGGATAATTTTCGTACTTGGTTTTCTAATATCTCTTTCCAAGAAAAGGTGGGTACACTTCCTATAAAATCAACATTCCCCCTGCCTAGAACATAAGCGTAATTAGTAGTTCAATTGCGTTAAACCTAAAAGGATAGTGAGACAAGGTTACAAAATAAAAAAATATTTCAAGCGCCTTGATTTAATGTAGATCTCCTTGTAATTGCTAATAGTACATAAAAAGCTGAGTGGTTTTAAATTATCTATGCTACGACAACTTGTTCAGAAATAAATTTAATTGATCTAATTTTATTATATTTGGACCTATTTTATGTATTAATTTCTTAATCGATTGATTTTATATCAAATGTGAAGATAAATTTTCAATACCATGTTAATATAATATACATACCTAATAGGGCCATTTCTTTACGGGATACGCAAGAAACCATTCACTTTGATCAAAAAACAACAGCACCGTTCTTAATCTATCCTCACTAACTTTCTCCACACTTACTTAGCCTTTCATTCTCCCTTCTCTTCAACATCATCCACTAACCGAGTCATACATCTCCCTTATTCTTAAAACACTTAATGTTTCTATTTTTCACACATTCATCTACAACACTTAAACATTTATTACAAGGCCTACCCCATCCCCTTTGATCCACACACTCTACCTTCATATATTTGCTTCGTCACTCGATCCACATTCATCCTATCAACATGCCCAAACCAACGAAATACACTTTACCTATTGGATTACCTTTTAAATCGTACTCCTTCAGCACCCACTCACTACTAACTCTGTCCATACGAGTTTTTACACACACATTTCCTAGATATCTAATTCCAAACGTATTCAACGTACTTTTTTGTTTCTCCTGACAAAACCTACACTTCACATCCATGAAACAATCTTGAGTCAACACACTTTTATATAGTGCCATCCTTGTCTATTTCAATACTACTTCATTTTTTGCAATCGTCCACACACATCCAACATCTCTCCGAGTATTATTTATTTGATATAGGGGGTCGTAGTGGGAAGAGTATTTTATAGTAAACGCATCCATATTAGCATCTAGAGAGGATAGAACACACGTAGGAAACCATCACAATGCACGTGACCAAAATTTGAACTTCAACTTTCCAATCTGTTGGTGACCACGTGGTCTAGGGGTAAGGTGTCGGAACTCTGTGTTGGGAGTCCGGGGCTCAATCCTAGGTCCCGGCACAGGTTTACCTGATTGCCAAACCCTTCCTTCACCTCTGACAAGATGTGTATTAATCACAACTTGTGAATGTGAGGAATGCCAGGCCTCCACACGTGGTTCGGTTTCCACATTAAACTGTAGGTCCTCAATTTCATCTCACAATCACCCTACCATTACACATTAGAGTAAGTGCGTATAGCCCGAACGGGTAGTAAGACATGGTGCTAATAATAATAATAATAATAATAACTTTAAGATCACCAGAAATTCAGTATTTTGATAACTTTACCACTAGAGACCAAAGAACGTCATGTCAGTTAGTACGATTTTTTAATAATCTATGAAAAACATATGTATTTTATTTATTGCCATGCTAACTCTGTGAAATAATTTATCATACTATATGTTTTACTTTATCATAATATTAATATTTTCAATAATATACAGTGGGGTGTAACCTGTGGCTTGCAAGCCACCTCCAGGTCTTAATTTTTAGCTCCCACATACGACAAGCTCGGCACATTCCTGGTACGGTATGGTGACGTGAATATACCATTAGTTTCAGTGTAATATCCAAACCATTCTTAGGTTAAGTTTTACGTCCAGACAATCCAAGTATCCCAGCTTGTTTGGATATGAAAATTACGTCAGAGTCGCCTGTCGTTGAGAGAAGCACTTAAAAAATTCATCAGAATGTCACATTCATTCGTACTTGATTGAATGTTTGTCATGGTTTTTTTTTTCAGTATTAATACATGATATTTCAAACATATTTTTCCCCCATTCTATTTACATTTCTTAAAAAATTACATTCTCCTACCCTATTTATCGCAGATTATGCTAGGTGCGGCTATTTGGCTTTTTAGATTTTAACTAGATCAAAAATGGCACTTCACTCAAAAAGGTTGCTGATTCTTAATCTAATTACATCTATCTTTTTCTCTCTATTTTCTCTGTTTGTTTGTGTGTGTGTGTTATTACGTATACGGCTCAATTTTTTTTTAAAAGCTGAATACATAATTCTAAAATCCTTTGTAAAAAATAAATAAATCAGGATTATTTAGTATAAAATTCAAAATCACATAGATATTCAACAATATATTTACTAGAGATCGGAAGTCGATATTACATTTTGGCTGTTTGAATTTCATTCAGCCCATCTTTTTTTTTTTATCGTTCACAGTATATGGCATTTCAAAATTAATCTCGTTCCTAAATCAATGACATTGAAAGTTTCCTTTGCAGTCTAATGAGCATAATATGTTCGAGTTTTAAACTATGTAGCTTTGTACGAGGCTAAATATTTCTGGTATGAAAGCGAAATGATGCAAAAAGTCTTTCTTGACATCTGCACTCTGGCCTTTGATGTCAACTAAGCTCTTTGTGTCCATAGAGCTACAATAAATAATGGCAGGGGTAGTTTTTTCTGTCTTCTACTACTACAGGTACCACCACGTAATAAAATATTAATTTATCATTTGAATAGAATTATCTGAAGAAAGATATAAAAAAGTAGAAAAGATGGTTGGAGTATTCTGTTTGAAGTTAAATATTTAATAGTATAATAATGAGGTGGGCAGAAATAAAGTTGAAGAAGAAATATGGCCACAGGACTCCAAAGAAAGTAAGCATTACTAACTAATGTCATTCCTCTGGTGTAGGGGATGGGATATGACTGATGATTATATATATATATATATATATATAAGTACAGTAAGTGCTAGTAAAAGTTGAACACTATGTAAAACAAAGTATAGTTATTTTCTAATATATTTTTGTTTCAGCATGGTTATAAATTATTTGATTTATTTAAAATATTTGTTGGGCTTGAATTTTTATTTTAAAGAAATCCTCTTCAGATTTAATCAGAACTTTGTATGGTGTTTATCCTCAAAAATGTCTTATGAAATAATGAATGCACAAATATAAGTGTGATTTCAATATTTATACATATTAGTCTGTATTTAATATAAACCCTAAATAAGAATATATTGAATATTTGTCATATTTATAATAATACATTATTTTCAAATAACATTCCTTTATAATTAACCAAATATTATAACCATTGTAAGTGTCTGCATTTCCAAAAATATATTTATTTGAATATTCATTATTTCCAATTGAAATCAAACATCAAATTATACACCCAGTACCATACTAATTTTTACATGAGGAAAAATGATATATTACTAACATTGTGGTATTTAAAGTTAAGGAATAATTTTAAAAAAAAGTGATTTTTATAAAAAAAAAAGCTAAAATAACAAAAATCTGATAAACAAGCACAGTATTCAGATAATTTTTCTCAAAAATAAATACATTTTGATTTTTATCATTTATTTACATCTAGGACATTAGAAAAGATCTTCAAGAAAAAACCTAAAGAAAATTAGCCTTATGTCCTACTAGGCTCATTTCAATCATATTTATTTACAATTGATTTAATCTGAAATGTTGCAAGCTTACTTTTATGGGTTAAACTATCGTCTATCGTAAGAACATATTATTTTTGAATATTCAAAAAGCAATTTTTGTAAAGATTTTTTTTCAATTTAAAATTAAAAAACAAAATAGTAGATTTTGAAAATTACATATGAAAATAGCAGATATATAAATAAATAATTAACAAAATAGCAAGTTTTGGAAGTGACGTTTTTTATATATAAATAGGAGGTTTTAGAAACAAAATAACATTATAATGCACTTTTAAATCACTCTTTAATGAAATATTTTCATTATTACTTTTTAGTGCGATATTTTCATTAATAAAGTACACTATCATCGATGAATGAAAAGATTTAATCTAAGAGAAAATGAGTTATCTAAAAAAATCATAATGGTATTAAAAATCTGACTGAAATTAAGTAAGAACACTTTCAACATTAATAAGTAAACAAAGTAATACACGAATAATATTTAATTTAAATAATATTAACTTTTATCTTTGTTTAAATAAATTTTCAAACTTAAATAATGTATCCATTGATTACTTCAGTGTTGTCATCGGATGTTGAAATCTTCTCAGTGCTCTGTTCATGAGATAGCACCTTTTTGTCAAATTCCATACTATCCCAGTCGTGTCCCATAGAAGTAATGAGTCTTTGTACGTCTGTGATCTCGGTTTGACTTGCGTGGTTTACTGGTTTGAGGGTCTTAAAGGAGTACAAATCTTTTACTGAAAAGCATGGGATGTTTGTAGATGTCGTGTGACATGAAAATCGTTGCGTAAGTGGTAAGGAAATTGACTTTGTATGAGGTTAGAGCAGGTGATTGCAGTACTCTTGCTTTTGTTTTTTTAACCCCTTGTCACTTTTTAGAAAATCATCACAAGCGTGTTTCCAGTCAAAAAAAAACTATGTCAGAAGAAGTAAAGATAGTACCAACTTCAGACAAAATTATATTACAGTTCTCTGCGAAAAGAATTAACTCTACCTTTCTAATTTTTCTCTCAAACAGTCCAAAAGCTCTATCAGTAGGCATGTATGAATGGCCTAGCTTTGTGAAAAACCAACCAAACATAAAAAATTTAGTTTGGCAGTACCTAATCAGAGCTATAATAACTGTGTAGTTCTTGTTTTGGCCTACACATCAATAACAGAAAAAGCGTAATTCTGTGATGCCATTTAAAAGTTCATCTTTAAGCAGTTTATTTAGAAAGTGATCAAGAAAAAAAAAATGATTTCATTACTTTCTCTTCCATTTTCACTTTCAAGCCATCTGTAAAAAAACACTTTTTCCTTGCTAAGTGATTTTTCTTTGGTTTGTAATACAACACCAAAGGTGTAGTACCACAATTGTCGTGAATAATATGCTTCTCCTATCTGTGTCTTTGGCAGCAGCTGATTTTGCATTAAATCCAAGTTGATCGTTAAGAGTTCCTTCAGATTATTATTATTATTATTATTATTATTATTATTATTAGCACCGCGTCTTACTACCCGTTCGGGTTATACGCACTTACGCTAATGTGTAATGGTGGGGTGATTGTGAGATGAAATGGAGGATCTACAATCTAACGTGGAATCCGAACCACGGAGGAGGCCTGACACTCCCCAAATTCACAAGATGTCTTGTCAGAGGTGAAGGAAGGGTTTGGCAATCAGATAAATATGTGCCGGGACCGAGGATTGAACCCCGGCCGCCAGCACAGAAGTCTGACACCTCACCCCTAGACCGCCAGGTCACCTTCCTTCAGACAATGAGTTGAGTTCTGTGAAAACCTGTTTTGCACGCATTTTGTGAAGAGTATAGGTAACTACCAGATTTTTCTTTTTTTTTAAGGGTCTGATTCTGCTACACATATGTTTTTGATCCGAATGCATTCACTGCACTTATCTGTTTTGAGCGATCCAAAACCCAGATTGAAACGTGTACGAAACACTGTCCATTATCTGGAATACAAGNAAATATGTGCCGGGACCGAGGATTGAACCCCGGCCGCCAGCACAGAAGTCTGACACCTCACCCCTAGACCGCCAGGTCACCTTCCTTCAGACAATGAGTTGAGTTCTGTGAAAACCTGTTTTGCACGCATTTTGTGAAGAGTATAGGTAACTACCAGATTTTTCTTTTTTTTTAAGGGTCTGATTCTGCTACACATATGTTTTTGATCCGAATGCATTCACTGCACTTATCTGTTTTGAGCGATCCAAAACCCAGATTGAAACGTGTACGAAACACTGTCCATTATCTGGAATACAAGCATTCTTTTTCATATCTTTTAGTTTTATCCAAAAACTCTTTGTGCATTTTACTTTTTGAAAGGTGGGCCGGAAGTTATTTTATTCCAGGTGTGTGTAACCCTCCGTTATGGCTTTCACGGCACCTAAATATTTTTATGTGATCCAATATCTCTTGATTTAGTTTCCAGTCATACGCGGAATCTCTGTAACCCCCTCTATTTTTAGTTATTTGATCGTCATCCTTCATTATGAGTCCAGCCACATGTTCAACCTTGGACCTCCCAATACGGAAAACCTAACCTAACCTAACCTAACCCAAGAAGAACTTCTAAGGTCTGAACAAAGTAGGTATTATTATTATTATTATTATTATTATTATTAGCACCGCGTCTTACTACCCGTTTGGATTTTACGCACTTACGCTACTGTGTATTGGTAGGCTGATTGTGAGATGAAATGGAGGGCCTAAAGTTTAACGTGGAATCCGAACCACGGTGGAGGCCTGTTATTCCTCACATTCACAAGTTGTGGCTAATACACGTCTTGTCAGAGGTGAAGGAAGGGCTTGGAAATCAGATAAATCTGTTCCGGGACCGAGGATTGAACCTCGGCTGCCAGCACAGAAGTCTGACACCCTATCCCTAGAGCACCAGGTCACCCAAAGTAAGTAGTACTTAACGCACAGTTCCTTTTTGGATCAGTGGAAGGATGTTTTTAAGTATTTAACACCTTTATGTTGCGTTGAATAAACTGTCTTTCTTTAATGGAATTATGCAGTGTCCAATAATTATTGTGAAACACATTGAGGTCATGTTCAGTAATATTCTTTGCAAAACAAAAATCCTTGTCTGTGTGATTTTACCTTCTCTTCAGTTTACTTCAATTTTCTACTCTCTGGTCTTTTACCACTGTTCCTTCTTTTGCGGACTTTTGGTAATCCAAAATTATTTCATCATACGTTTATGTAAAGCCTTTAGATTATTTCAGCCTTGCTGAATGTAAAACAATGATATGAAATAAAATTAAATATAATTCCAACTAAGTGAAATATTGATTACTAAGGTCTAAATTATCGAGGTTTTATTATTTTTAAGCTGTTAAAGTAAATCAGACAATTTCATGGACTTAGTTGGCTAAACTTGTGTGTCTTGAAACTTGCTGTCTATCAAATAGTTAATCTCCAGCACAACAAGCTATTTTATACATAAACGTAATCAATACAACACCCTTGAAAATTAAGTAGCATAACTAACCTAAGCTTCAAGTGTTAGATTTATAAATCGTATAGATATGACCTCAAACAGTTTTGATCAAATCGTTAAAATTAGAAATTATAGATTTAAATGTTATTTTGCTGGCTTATATTAGTTATATTGTTAATTTATGGATATATATATTTACAATTCTAAGTTATGTAGTTGATTTAATACATTTATTATTATTAGAAGTATAAAATAGTCTTAAAATAATATCTTTTTGGCTTTCAGAGATATTCAAAATGTTGAGAAACCTTATTTATTGGTATTGTGTTATTGGCACACATTTGAACCTATTCATATCTCAAACCTCTGTACCTCTGAGACAAATACAATTTATTTACTTTCAAATAGTTTAGTAAATACGTGTTTTTTCCTATAAAAATATTTCAATTATTAAATATATCAACACAAAGAATAATACCTGAATTAGCTGGATCGTGAACAAAGTTTACTGTATCGTCATGTCTGGTTCGCTGTTGATGGAATGAGAAAGGTTTGTATCTTAGCTGAGTGTTCCGTTTTTTTTGTGTTATTTTTTCAAATACATTACCACTTTCACTCCACATAAACACCTATGCATTGCTTCTAAATTCTACTTTTCTTTAACTCTTAGTATATTAGTGTAAATAGGTGGATGTATGGCTTGTGTCATGCAAAAACATATAATGTTGCTAGTTATAAGATGGGCTTCTTAAGTACCACGTCACATTATGTTCTGTAAGACCAGAGTTCAAATCACATAACATTTATTGAGTGTTTTTTTCCATATATAACCTCTTTTTAAATAAACTATTTAAAATAACAAATAATATATAGTTCAATCATTAACAAAAAAATGGGGTGTAGCTGTGTCATGGACACGGCCGTGTGTTGTACGTGAATACGTTTATGTAACGGGTTATATATTTTTTAAATAAAATATTTGTATTTATGTAGTTAGGATAAAAGTCACTACTTTAAACCAATGTTTTATATACAGTCGATAGATTTTTGATAATATTTTTTTATTCTAACACCTTATTATATTCACTGTAACTACTTTAAACTAATGTTTTATATACAATCGATATATTTTGATGACAGCTGACGATTAAAACCTAAACGAACATCGTGACTTTTCCGAGTCAAAAGTTATACTAATTGCAAATCTTGATACGCAGCAAAAGAACCTCAAAATGGTGGCGCTTCCCCCTTCACCACGCGCGATGCGTCACTGTTATCGCGTATCGTAATGCATTCTTTGATCCTTAAGCTATCCTGTGGTATAATTTAATTTTGGATGTAGAGGATAGATTCGAAACTACAACGCCAAACTGTATCCCCCGATTTTGTTATCATTAGGTTTTTTGGATTGCCCCAGTATGGTAGCAAATTTAAAGACGTATTCACGTCAAAAACTAACATAAGAATTTCATACTAGCCCTAATGCAGCTTATAAAAATCCATACATAATCAACAGTCAACAATGCCAAATAAACGTCATGTCGTTTTAAATCTCCATGGATAATATCAGAATCACCTTATGTTTATTGGCATGAACTGAAGATAATTTTGGAAATGGTTAGTTTTACAGATTTTTACGACAGTTTATAGTCAATTTAATACCCCCAATGGTTGATTTTGTGTTGTGTGATTCAACCAATTTAGGCTGTAGTTTTGCAAAACCTTGCGCTACGCAATATGAATGGCAAATATGTTAAGATATTTTTTAAAATATTTTTATATTAAAAGGGATATTCATTGTTTTCAAATTACCAGAAAAAAAAGAGAGACATATTTGTCAGCGTGACTACTCGTTTGAGTAGAAAATAAAATAATTAGGTGTATTTTATAGAATATAGGAACGGTTTTATTTGATTTCTTTTCAAAAAATACCTTACTAAAATTTTTTGTTAAATTTATATTTTTTAAACCATTTGTTTTCCAATATAGGTTGAAATCAACCGTAGTAGGCGGATCTGCCGATAGGGGCGCTGTATGCCAGAGGGGCGGCGAGACCATGAGAGCCGTAGGTCAGGGGCGTTGCGACAACGGGAGCGCTGTAGGCCAGGGGAGAAGCAACAGCGGGGACGCCGTAGGCTAGGGGAGCACTGTAGCCCAGAGGGGCGCCCAAGTGTCCTGGGGTGGCGAAGGCTACAGCCAGTACGGAGAAAAAAATCATCTGGAAATAATTAAATCGTTTAATGTTAATTTAAAATTTTGAAATCTAATAAAACAGGTGTGTTACACTTTCCACAAGCTTGCTATGTAAAATATTCCCACTTGTAATAAATAACATCGATTTTTCGAATATAAAACCTGTATATGTATTATTTAAATAAAAATTAGCACTTGAACACGGGGATTGAACAAAGAATATTTGTATTACTACGCCACTGCTCTTACAACTGATCTACCTGAAAGTCCTTCCGTTTTAGGGTAATTCTTCAATCATATTTTAAGACAAAGTTTGTGATGGGGGTGTCTAAATTGTTAGCTACATGAGCGGTCAATCTAGACCGTGAGCTCTCAGATAACGAAGCCACTTTAGAAAAGAGAGGGACTTATGCTGCCAACAGTATAATTATAATTGTACGAATACGCACGTCCGTAACATACTACTTTAATTCGTGAGTAAATAATCACCCTGGACATGGATGGCTCCTGGAAGCTCAGTTATAAAACATTGGTGTGGTAAGATGAAGGTTACAGTTCTGACTCCCATGCCTAGGTGTTTTTACAATCTAAATCTGATATTTAGACTCGTTTATAGCCACTCTGAACAGCTACGAAAGATTGGCCACTTTCATCTGTAGTTTGTTTGATAATTATTTATGTTAGTTGACATTACCAAATTATTATTATTATTATTATTATTATTAGCACCGCTTCTTACTACCCATATGGGTTATACATTAATGTGTAATGGTAGGATGATTGTGAGATGTAATGGAGGACCTACAGTTCAACGTGGGATCCAAACCACGGCGGAGGCTTGGTATTTCACACATCACAAGTTGTGATTAATACACGTATTGTCAGAGGTGAGGGAAGGGTTTGGCAAACAGATAAATCTGTTCCGGGACCGAGGATTGAGCCCGGATCTCTAGCACTGAAGTCTGAAACTTTACTCCTAGACCACCATGTCACTTCTACCAAATGTAAAAATCTATATATTTAATAGAACTAATATACATTTCATAAAAAACCAAACCCAATTCCTAATGATGCTACCAATGAATGACCTTTACGATTATTTTTATTATAAAATTATTTCTAGTATTTTAACAAGTGTAAATTAAATTAATTTGTGTTTCAAACTCATAACAATATTTATAATAAAGGAATTTTTAAATAAAGCTATATCAGCACTTGTCAAATAATTCAATGCAGAACAAATAATTTTTTTGTTTAACATGAGTAATTATTTACATAAAGGCTACTTTGAGTTTCATATGGTACAATAGGGGAGTTGGTATTATTAATTAACACAATGTTTGTAAAATTAATAGTAAGCTATTGTATAATGTTTAAAAAGTAAACAAAAAATCACAACAACACCAGCATTCTTATAGAGCGTGGATATTCAACGATATATTAAACTAGGTTAGAAATAAATAAATGAATACAAACTAATTATAAGCATTTAGTACGGTGTATGAGTAATATATCATGTTCTAATGTGAACTGCATTAAATACACCTATGTACTGAATAACTAGCTCTGCAATATAACCAACCCGAAACAATAAATGTATTATATCATCACTTAGAACAGAATTAAATATCTCAAGCGATGCAATATATTTTACTTTTCACTTAAATATGGATTTGAATACATTCATTGCCCATATAGATTATTATATTTTTGGAGAAATAAGCCTTAAACCTCGATTTGACCCCTGGACCTTTTATTTAACATATTGATTAACACAGTCATAATATGTCTATTACCCGTGACCAAACAATTTTTTTATATATAAGCCACGTATCCCTACTCGTTAAAGCTATACGCATATACTAACTACACAAATGTGTTCGGGATGAAGAAGGTTACATTTTGTGGAAGCGTAACATAATTTGACCAGCTTCAGGGTCACGTGGTCTAACGCGCTACTCTCGTGTTGGACTAGAATTACAAGGACGGGGAGATCTGGGTTTTATCCCAGTCGGGTGCACTGAATTTCACTGGTTATACTTAATTATTTTCTACTCTCCTTCCACGCAAATTCGGGTACACCTCTTGTCAATTAAACCTTTAAAACCCCTAAACCATTAGTGTAATTAGCATATAGGCGTATAACCCGAATGGGTAGTAAGACGTAGTGCAAAAAAAAACAACAGAATTTGCATGGAATTATGTAGGTAAACCATTCGCTGTAGACCCGTGCGATATTTGAAATTAGATCCCTCGACATTGCCAGTACAGTATACTGCCAGACTGTTGACTTAGACTATTTGGCCATTGAAAGGGTGCAAATTTAATACAACTTGTTAGTATCAGCTATCTTACTAAAGTCTGTTCATCGTAGGAATTGTTTTCTGAAAGAACTTTTTCCCTACCAGAAATCTATTTTATAGTAGGATATTGATAGGAAAAGAAATATTTCATAGAGTAATTCCTACAGTGAATGGCTAGTATACTGGAGTGATAATATCAATATTGCCTTACAAAATGAACGCAGGATCTAATGATGAAGGATAGGGGTTTAACTACAAATAGTTTCACTTATATATGATTTTTCTACTTTTTTATTTATCTACGTTCTCTTCAGAATTTTAGATTACTTCCTTTTTTATTCTCTCTACATGATGTATACTACTCTCCCGGTCTTCCCCCTTTTGACCACACTAATATGCAAATCATCTAGTAAAAAAAACCATTCTCACTACACCTGGCCAGGATTCGAACCCTGACTTCCAAGTCATTGATAAACTATGCTAGGACTAGTTTGACTCTTAAGTCAGTATGCTTATGAATGCGAGTAGGTCCCTTCAAATAGTACATATCCTTATATTACTATCCTAATCACCGGCACAAGCCCATGTAAATAACAACACAACTTACAAACTTGAACATGTTGATTGAATGTTTGAGTTGCTCGTTGAGTTGAGGGTACAATGCTCTGATTGTAACAAAGACCTGTATTTATGCTGGAACCCAGAGTTGGGTGCGGTCCAGTAAACGAATGAACTTGTCAAAAGGCAACAAAGACTCATGATTGACCTTGTCATCGGGAGGTTGACAAGTAATGAACACATACATACGTAGTAAAAGGTGTAAAGAGGACTGTTAAGTGCTTTCTCTAATAGCAGAAAATAGGTTTCAGAATATTTATTATTTTGTGTCATTTATTAAAATAAACTTAACTGTTAGTAACCGAGTTAAAAAAAAATCATATATTATACCACGGGTTTCACATTAAAAGTGCTCGAGGGCTATAATTGGATCCACTATTTTAGTGGTGAGTCACTTAAAAATTGTCTAGGGCAGTGCTTTTTTTTTAAACTGTGTGCCACAAACTATCCAATGGTGTTCCGTCAAGTTTTGATCAATATTTAAAAAAATATCCCTACAAATTAGGATTCCCACCTTTGGCGAAAGAAAAATGCATACAATTTTCAAAAACCTGCCAGACAAATTTAAATTTTCTACGTCAGTGAGAAGTAATTTTTTTACATAAGTTTTAGAAATTTCAAAATCTTCCATTTCATCTACATTCACTGTGATATTTTAAATATCTAAAAATGTTTACATTTTATTTGAGAATGACGCATACTTTACCTTCCAATGTGAATACAAAGCAACCAACATAAAATATAATTTATCTTTGGATTTAAGATTTAATGTATTCTGTATTAATTACTCTTTGAATTTCAATTGGTTTGTCGATCAAGAAAAATAATGAGTTTGACATTCGATAAGAGAATACAACGATAAACCACGTGATTTAAGAAAAACATATTTTTGAAAAGAATATCAATTTTATGGAATATTTATAAATATATCCTTTACCATGTTTATAGAAAGTCCAAGCTATATACCGTATGTGCGAAATTTCATCATAATCATTAGAGGGATGATTTTGCAACAAACAGACATTCCATTTTTATTATACTAGTAGGTATTTTTTCATTCTAAAACACTCTTCACCAAAGTGATTTATAGTAATTTATTGATTTTTCCAGATTCCACATTACCAAGGAGGCATAAAAATAAGATTTATACACCAAGAGTTAATATATTTGAACTGTTGCAAGTTTAAAACAAATGTAACCACACTAACAGTCAGTTATTTTCGACAGTGCTTCTATTGTTTATGAGATATCATGATGGTATTTACAGGATGAGTCGTTATTGCTTTCTGACCCGCCGGGAGGTGATTCCTTATGAAATAATAAGTAGAACATAAATTTACGACTTTTTCCCGAAAGTTTAAAATCGCACTTTAAAATATGTTTATATAAAAAATAACAAAAACAACTAGATCCAAAACAACAAATCCCTGGATAATGTTTTATTGAACTGAGATGTTAGACCTCTGAAAACTTGCTTGGTAATATCAACACCGGTCACTGATTAAATTGTGGCTACCAGAATATTTTTTCCATGAATTTTGTAACACTTAGCTGTAATTATTTTTTAATTATGAATCATTAATAAAGTTGGCTAAATTGTCAATAAAGGTCGTCTTGTAGACAATCTCAGGCTCACCGTTTCTGAAAAACAAATTACAGGTTGTTAATGCCTTGGAGTTAGGCAGCCAGTTGTGCAACGTTGCAAGATTAAGCGAGAGAGCGAGCAACCCCATTTTAATCAATGAAGGGGGATGATGTTACCAACCAAGTTTTCAGAGATTTAACCTCTTAGTTAAACAAAACATTATCAAGGGATTTGTTGTTTTAGCTCAAGTTACTTCTGATAAGTTTACATAAAAGCATTTTAAAATGCGATTTTAACGGGCTAATAACACCCTTAGTAATCAAGTTAAAGAAAAAGTATTATTTACATTTCATCCTAGTTTTACTTTCTCGCTACAGGTAGAGAATGTATTGTGATAGTCAACCAAATCAAACTCAAGATTTTGATGAATGACGACGTTTCATGACAACCTAAATCCGAAAAAGTTTTTTTCACAATGCCGACTTTTTATAGCTCGAGCTAAAGCCTAAACTATTTCACCTATTGACTAAAACTTTCTATCTAGAGTTTTCATAGGATTACCCCAAGGGGTTTTCTAATTGTATATATAACCTAAAATTAAGGGTAGTTTGCTTAAGGCGATTGGCCCTTTACAATTTGTGTGGAAATGCAGAGCCATGGGAACAAACGGTTATTTTCAAGGATTTTTATTGTTTGGCAATTTTGTTTTCGGAATCGGTTTGTTCAAGAATAGAAGCATATTTATTATGCTATTCTTTTTATATAAACACCTCCTCTATTATTTTAACAGTGATCAAATATCAATAATTTTGACATTTTTCAATATAAGACTTCCAGCTGCATGACAAAAAATAAGAAAATGTAACACCTAATAAACATTGAAATATTATCTTAGAAGCGCTGTTGAAAACATTAACGTAAAATTTTCCACTCATTCTCGAGAAAACTGATATTTCCACAAGACCTGTCCGGTAGCTACCACCATCAAAGTTTTCCGTGAATCATTTGTTCTTGTTGGCGTGGAAGGATACTTTGGTCGTTTGCGAAGCCACGCCTTGCTTTCACCCTCCCGCCCACTTTCTCACGAAATAGGTTTTAAACTTACACCCCACAGAGCTAAGGGCCTTAAGGGGAAAAGAGGTAAAATCGATTTTCTCAAAATCGGCTCTAACGATTTTGATTAAATTTCATTTCTAAGGTTTGGTTAACATTTTAAACAAAATGGCTACTCTCAATGATTCGTCAAAATGATTTTAATCGTTACGTCTGATGCGTGGATTATATATATATATTTTATCATTTCTCCGTAACGCTTTGAGATATAAAATTACTTTCTTGCAAATATGTATGTCTATTTATAATAAAAATATTATATTTTGAACATATTTTGTACTAGCAGCCCAACCCGGCTTCGCACGGG
>CABFOV010002779.1:0-11509 GCA_902141375.1 Timema poppense
TGCTTAGCAAAAATGTCGCTTGCTGCGAACGGATGGCAGAATGTCTCTGTCGCATGTTGCTGTGGTGAACATTTTTTCTGTCGCTGTCGCGTTGTTCGGACAAGTACCTTTAGTTCCTTTTTGAATTGTCAGGTTATTGAAAAGAGAAGGGGAATGAGAAAGCTCATATTTTAAGCATATCTTGAGCTTCTCTTCCATTTTCACAGCACAAATAATACACAGAAAAAGCTGATTGGGATTAACTATGACATTTTTCCATCTATTTTTGCAGTTCTGCGCTGAAGGTGGGCATGTGTGAGTGATTTTTTGACAATAAGAGATTTCGTTGAGGCAGTGCCTATATTCACAGCCATGTCACAGTTCACAAATGAATCCCCTATTACACCGTTGCTCGACTAAACCAGGATTCCTGGAGGGCCTTCAAGTAGTGTGCTGCCTTAGCCATTTCATAAATATCCTTCTATCTATAATATCCTGACTGGTGAGAGATCTCCATGTGCTGATCAGAATTAGCCAGGAAAACGTCACAAAATGATTCTATTGCGTCTGTCATTTGTATACATGCAGGCATTAAATTCACCCGAGACAAGGAGGTAGCTGTCTCACCATGCCCATACGTTAATCTTCTTGAACCTTCAGTGATCTCATAAGCACTTGCTCGATGACCATTTTGTCAATCTTGTTGGTTCTGCGTACTGTAACAAAATCTTTAACAAACCTCTCAAAAACAATAATTGTCGACACATGTTCTTTCAACTGCATCATGTAAATTGAAGGTACACATGGGCTGGCTTGGCGTGATAAATATGACCTGCCACATGCAAGTGTGGTAGCATACACTGTACTGCATGCAGGTGCAAGCACCAGTCACCATTTCTCTCTGCATGAATGAACACATACATTATTTGAACTTTTTCAAACCATTGAGTCCACAGTGTTGCAGTGTGGCTATTATTAGATTCCTCTTTTAGTCTTTTTTCTAGTAGAGATATAATGGAAACTACTGAAAGAAAGGTCACAGCACTTGTGATTGATATTTTGTTACACAACAAATCTTAAAATTTTTGCTGTACGCAAACTATTTCTTCTGAACTATTAAGATTTTTTTCTAAAAGTTTATCTAATAAAATTGTAGCTACAGCCAGCTCTGTTAGGGAGTGGGCTCACACAGCCCTAGAATAGGCATGCCCTGTGATCATATGTTGTATAGTATTTCTAGCATACATTTGCATAATTCTTCAATGCCACTACATTTCATGAAATAACCAAATAACCAAAAGCTCCCAAATAGGACATGGAAGGTGGAAACCACCTAGCTGAATCACAACATTGTTAAGAGGATTATCCTTATATGCAGAAGAAACAATACCTAGAGCTTTATTGTATAATGGTGTGTTAAAAGTAACTACGTACAACTTCTGGTTCTGCTTTTACACCCTTCAGCGCCTTAGTGAAGTCAAGTGTAGATCGCCAATAGATTAGTAGGAGCCAAATTAGCATAGGGCAGAGGAAACACAGCTGTAGTCAAATAGGGGCTAGGATCAGTCTTCATTGATGCCTCCATGAGTCCCCCCCAATAAGGATAGGAATTGACACTGCATACATTTTCTGTTATCCACGAAAGGTCAAGGAAGCGGGCTTTTGCTGTGGCCTTCCATCACTTTGCACTGAAGAAACATCCTTCAAAGTAATTATGTTTATTCCATAATTATTTTTAATGTCATATGTCATTATCTTAGAAGTACCAAAGTCTACCTCAGTAGTTGTCTGACACATTATTGGTCAAGTAACTGCAGGTACAGGATGCACTTTTTACTGGCGTTACACACTTGATATCTACCATAGCGTAAAAGATGCCATGTTCGTCTATTGTGCTAACATTATGTTCAGCACTGTCGAAATCAAACTGCACAAATGCACTTTCTCCCACACTTGCTGGCACAAACACAGTAACAGACGACTCATACTTTGTAATTTCCCTGTAGCCTTCACTGACACATACTGGCGAGTATATCAATTAATATATGAGATCCAAATTTCCTGTGCAGTAAAACACCTATACCAACTTGTAATGGAGTTATGAAACTCTTAGGTCTAGCTGCAGTAATGATTTAATTGGCAACTGCAATTTGTTTTCTGGGAGCCCATTCCTTTCCTCTTTTCAGCCTCATCACTTCATGAAGAAAGCTTTACAGATTTACCAATATAATTTCACATCCTCCCTCTATTATCTCTGTGCTTGGGTATGTGAGCAAATGTCCTCTCTGATAATAATTGCTCATTATTTCATCCCTTTGACTTTTGAGATAATCCTCATTTCACTTATCATTCAAAATAGAAAAAGCAAGACCATGAAGACATGACCAAACCTCGTTTTCCATCTGATGGACGAAAAACAACAGAATCCTCGCCGAGTGATCTAATTTTTTCTTCAGGAGTTTACCTGTGTAGAATTTATTATATGGTGAAATATTTTTTAATTGTTTTAATAGATCGTCCAAGTAATGTTGTGACAGTCTTTGTGGCTTTCTAGGTACTAACACAATTTTGTGAATTTCTCTGATTTATCTGCATCTAGTGCATTAGTGTTGGTTTGCACTCTTCAGGTACATGAGGGTACAGATCCAAGCCTACTAAATAGAGGGTTATAATCGCGGTGATATTGTGCCTCTGCAGCAACTAGATTTATTACAGCAGTAATTCTTGAAATAACAATTTGTTCCTAATCATCGGCTCGTTTTGCGCACAACACTGCAACGTTCTTCTTTCACTCCAGAGTCCTTGTCTTTATGACTACTGGTTTTCGATTAGGATGCTTCTTATTAACAACCGCGAGTTTCCCACTAAACAAACATTTGTCTTGAAATGAATTCTTAAATCCACTTCTAAGATACTGGCCAGACTTTTCCTCAGATACGTGTTATTCACCCTTTGAGTATAATCCTTTCTACATTTTTCACTGCTTCACTAATTCTTTCTCTACAACTAGATTATAAATTTCAACCTTTTTGTATCACCCTAATTCTCCTAATATTTTCTAGGGCAGCTTGCACCTCAGTAGACTTGTCAACCTCCTTGAATTTACGCTTGCAAATAACACAATTCACATTCCATTGTAACATATTCAACATAAAAAAAAAGCACAGATTTATTAACATGCACAACAATCGGAACACCCAAACAACTAGTGGAAAACTGATTGTAATGTACAGACAACAAAACTGCAACACCTGACTTAAGCGACACATCCATACTGGAACATGTTCACTGAGCGCCAAACAAACTTAGGGCTGAGAACAGGCACTTTTGGTAAGGCGTGCATGTGTTAGGCCTGTTCCATGTTGTATGCATTTCTGGCTCCCATGTCCAGCTATAAAAATGTACTAAGGATAATTCCTATGTAATTTTTATCCCTACACAACTTTTGCTTTAAACATTTTTTGGTCCCATCTCTCTTAATAATCAAAAATAGCTTCTTAAACCAAATATTTGTCTTCTTCTCGGTACCATACAATAGTAAGCAGCCTGTACAGTGTGATCAAAATGTGTCATGAAACATAATATACATCAACTATGTAATTAGTATTCAGAAAATTGAAAAATGACACCTGGATACAGGAATTGAACCCGTGACCTTTGGCTTAGTACGCCAATGCTCTAACCACTGAGTTATCCAGCTATCGTCCTAACCACTGAGTTATCCAGGAATCGTCCTGTGCCCAGGGCACAGAGAAAGAAATAACAGATACCCATCCTTCAGGGAGATTTGTTGCGCCCCTCGAGTAGATTAGAACTTAAAATATCCAATGATAACAGCGCTTCCAAGTGAGAATTCTTTAAAACAACTCACTTGCGAAAGACAAGCTGAGAGCTAAGAGCTGCCGTCTCTTTGAATACAATAGTCCAGGTAGCGGTAATCCTTTACCCCCGGCTCATGCCTCTTTCATTGACCAAAACTTTTCAAACAAGAGAGTGTTGGACCCAAATATACAATGCCAGTGCTTTTACAGTTTAAACGTAAGTGACACGAGTCTTGGAAATGCACTTGTAAATGAATTATCAAATATTTTGTACCAGCTTCTGCAGTCATTCTTTAGGATTCACTTCTTTGTTAGACTGGACTGCAAATAACTGGGATATCAGTGTTCGAAACCCGATCGGGTGTACTGAGAGAGTTTTTTTCCTAATATGATTATAATTCTCCTTCAACACAAATACGGGCACATTTCCCAAACATTTTACCTTCCTTATTCCTTATCCTTTGGAGTAAATAAGCGGATAGCTGTAATGGGAAGTAAGACATGGCACACAAAATATATCAGTAATTAAAATTAAATACTTATTTTGTAAAGGTTGCATTTATTTTTACATTTTGTTGTCAAATTAATACAAACAAAATATACAAGTAATATTTTTACCTTATAAACTAAAAAAAAAAAGTTAAAAGCATGGAAAATACAATGAATAGAGTTTCCTAAGTATATATTTGGTTTTGGCAATACCCCCTGATTTTAAACACTGGAATGATTATATTCAACATTATTATAGACTAATACCCGCCTTGGTGGCATAGTTAGCTAACACACTAGTTTAGTGTTGAGCTAGACTGCTGAGGACGGGGAGACTAAGATTCGAATCTCGCTTGGTTGAACTGGGTTCCCTAAATAGTTTTCTGCTCTCCCTCCACGCAAATGCGGGTTTACGTCCTCTATATCCAACCTTCTCAAATCCTATCTCATTAGCGTAATTAGTATTTAAGGGTATAACCTGAAAGAGTAGTAGACGCGGTACTAAGTATCAGTATTATTGTTTTATATTAATGTACAATGAAAGTTAACAAATTGGTTTTAAATCAGTTTATAATAAAATCAAGTCTGAAAATGAAGCTTATCTCCCTAAACGCGCTAGGATTACACATCAAAAAGCTCATAAGTGCAAAATTATTTTACTATAATAGAACAACATTTTCATACAATTAATAATGACACATTTTCTTAAAAATACATGTTAATACCACAATAAAAGAGTTTAGTAAAGCGAGTAAAATGGTTGACAATACTAAGTATTTGAAAAAAATATATTCTTAACCATACCCAAATGTTGTTTTAATCTCAGCCATAGTTGTTTGGTATAAAAATTATCTACTAAAGTAAAGAAAAAAGGTTCTGATAGGTTTGAGACTAAAATAATGATCACTATCATCAAAAATTTAATACACTAATAATATAAAAATAAGATTTAAAATAAATTTGATTCAAATATGTGTCAAACAAATTTGGACATTGATATATTTCATACTATTTTGGTCACTTTGATTTTGTAATGTACTAGTTTGAGCTTTGACATATTACACTATAGCAATTAATCTAATTATTCTAATCTAAGCTCTTTACCACACAGAGAAGTAGTTGAATGTATTATTTTTTTGTAAATGTTGATCCCGCCCTATCCCCCTACCATTTCTTCAACTCCCACTTATAAATTTGAAATATTAAGATTTATTTGGCTATTTTGAAAGGTCATTTTACCTGCTTGCCAAATTTAAATATTCTATCACAGCTAAAAAAGGTTTTTATTTTTATAACCCCTTAATTTCCCGGGGTCCCATTTAAAATTAAAAATGTACAGACTTATACTAATTTGACATGTTCCTTTACTTTACTTATACAGTTCAATTTTCTACCACACTGGAAATTAGTTGTTTCTATAAGTTTTGAAATTTTTAAGCTCATTTTTCTAACTATCATTTAAAAATGTTCATTTTAAAAACTTATTTGGTTATTTGGAATTGTCCTCCTAAACGACTGTAAAATTTAAATTTACTAGCACACACACAAAAGGTATTTACTCTGTTAATATCCCCTTCCCTATGTTCCAGGGTCCCACTTATTAAACAAAAATGTTAATAATTTTTTTATTATTTGGAGTGATCTCATTGATTGTCTGAAAAATTTCAATCTTCTATCACCCTGGAAAGTATTTATTTATATTAGTTTTGTTAATCTTGAACACACTTTTTTTAATACGCACCTCGGGAACTATTGTGTGGATGCCGTACATAAATTTATTCATATCAGTATTCTGTGACCCAATAAACCCCCACATATCAAATTTCATCTTAAATGGAGGACATTTAAAATTTACTGCCCCCCTTTCCCCCTTTACATCCCTTCAGGCAATTAAATTTGAAAAACCCTTTAAATTTCAAGGCTTTATGTCACGTAGTTTAAAAAATGCACGGTCTGTGAATTTTGAAAACTTTTGAACCCCCTTTTTCATATCTTACAGGTTGATGAATTTCACAATTTGGTCCTATCTCTGGTCTAGAGCCATAAAGGAACTTTTTCTAAAAATTTCAAATGTCCATGTTTGAAACCATTAAGTTCTTCTAACAAAACCACAAACTCTCCCTCATCATTTATTGTCTCTACAGGCAAAATTGGCCTTGTAGTTTGGAATTTTAAGCAATAATGTTTCACTCCCTTATATCCACACTCGTGTTAATATCTTTAAATCAATATTTAGTTTAATATAAGAAAGAAACATGATAAATCCTCATCTGTGCTTTATACTTCTAATATTTAGATAAAGCATTTTTAAATTGCAGTTGAAATGGACTATTTGGTCGAAATTGACTGTAGATAAATGTTTTCAATAGATTCTTCCTATATGGTATCAGTTTTGGTATCCACTAAGTGAGAAATGTTTTAATAAAGACGAAATTACAAACAAGTTTATAAGTTGTATAATATTAACTTGTGTTCAAATTATTAAGGCTAATAACCAGCCTCAATATTTAAATGGTATGGTGCACCAAACAGACTTTCTCTCTACTTTGTCTAAAAATGGAAACTGTTGACTTTAAACTTGTAAGATTTGTGAAACCAGATAATATACATTTTTTCAGAAACATGATGGGGAAAAAAGCACCACATTCCTCAAAGAGGAATAAATGAAAGAAACATATTGTTCATTAATCATATTTTACAGATTTTACATATTTTCATCAAAAACCATAAAAATAAACTCCCGTTTTCCGAGACCTCAATGAAAAAAATATTTACCAATAGCTCGGAAGCTAGAGACCATTCAAGAATTATGTAAGGATTTTTTTGGGGTAGGGGTGATCAATAATTTCTTTCGTGTTCGTGGGGGTGGGCAGAATCCAACTTAACTAAGGATTTTATCAATGGTTATGGTAAGACAAAATCTAAAAAAAACACTTTACAGACGCTGTAATGATACAGAATTTTGCCCCTTCATTTGGGAGCCAATTGAAGTGATACTGTTTAATAAGCTGATAATTGCCTCGTGATCGAGCACTAATTAAAGCGGTACGGTATTTTGATGATATAATTGGTATTTATAGCCCCGTGATCGAGCGCCAATTGAAGAGTTTCGTTACGGGTCCCACGTTTGGACGCCAATTGAAGTGTTACTGATATAAATAACTTTATTTAGTATTGAATAATAACACATTTGTAAAGTTTGATACTATTTATTCAATAATCACTATTTGTAATGCTCAGAAAACTGATCATGTCATTTAGTGTAACAATTTAGAGAGGCGGCTGATAGTAGGAATCGCGGACAGGAGTTGCAGTCTGAGTACATAAAGGACTGGGCTCCTAGTGAGGTTCAATTGCACCATCTTCCGTATATATCTTTGCTCATGGAAGCTTCGCAAAGCTTGTGTTTGGAAAAAAATAAAATACTTAAGAAAAAAACATCTGGATGGAAGTAGAATGTCCGAGAACAGGAAACTGACTCAAATTACCTTTTAAAAATGCATATCGATCTTTCGAGAAGAGGAAGTTATTCTTTTAAAGACATTTAAATTGTCATCTTGACCTTACAGGTCCTACGTCACGCAGTCTGACGTCATTTATAGTGGCTCTTGTGCCTTCTTGGAAGAAGTGCTTTAAACGCCACGCAATAGATTGTATTATTTAAATAAAATAAGATACGTTTATAAAATTAGGACAATATTATTGTCAATGCTCTCACATATTCTTTAGGGGCAAATCGGGTACATTACAATGCGCGGTCAAAAAGGTTGCACTTAGCGATGACAGCGCTGAAGTGTAGCCTATAGACGTACAAAACTATATATACCGATAAAATGTCATTTATTTATGATTTGTTACACCTAATTGTACTGCGATAAGTATTCTATAATCTCACATCACCAATCCTTTCGTCTAAAATATTATAATTTACTAAATCGTAAGAAAATTACATAAGATCGGGGGGGTGGGGGACGAAAAATCTTATGATCAAGTAGGGAGATTTGATGGGAGGGTGGGTCGAAATAATGAAAAAAATTCCTTAAGTAATTTATAGACAGCCCCCTATTGGTTTTATAAAAATATATCTCAAGTAAAGGGTTTATTTAATTTTAATTTTAATTTTGTTAAACCTTACAATAATGAGTTATTTCATGTATCAAATACTTGCAAAGATATGATTAAAATTGGCAATATCTGCTTATGTAAATTACCCTTAAAATTATGTTCATAGGATGATTAAAACAGCCATTTGTTTATAATGATAAACAATGTCCAGATACGAAATTTAATGAAAATCATTACTGTGGATTTTGAGAGAGCTTGTTTTCTTTCTTTTTTACCTTTAGTAAACTACCCCCAATTTTAGGATAAGATATCTAATTACAAAAGCTCCTCTGAGGAACCTTATATAAACCATATATACTAAGTTTTAGTCTGATCAGTAAAATGGTTTCCGCTCTTAGGCCTAGATATAGACACAGACAGACGGCAGCACAAAAAAACACCTTTTCGGTTTCAAGGGGTTGACAGTTATCAAAATTTGGATTTTTTTTTTATGAGCAAAGTACTTTTCTCTTGAAGGTGTCGAGAGAAAGTAAAAATGGTCTATTGACTATGGCCACTTATGTAAATTTTTGAGTTTATACAGTCATAATATCCCATTATTTGAATGTTGTATTTATTTTTTAACATTTTAACTAGTCTCATGAAGTGTTTAGTTAGATATCTGTACATATTTAATCTTTTACACACTTTAACAACTTAAGTGTTTTATTGAAACACCTTATCAAAACCTACTATTTAAAAGCCAAAGTTGTTAACCTAAAGCTTAAGCCAAACAGCTGTTGTTTTTTGTAAAACAATTACAACTATTCAACATTAAAACTACTTATAAAGCCTTACATTATTTCAACGTTTCAAAATGGAACATGCTACAAATATTACTTTTGAGACAAGAGTCTAGATTAATAGAAATATGTCAAAACATGGTTAATTTATTACATTTAATTGGGGTCAAATTCAGCTTAGTTACAAGTACTCAACTAAAGTAGCCCCATGACTTCTTTGTTCCTGACTGACAGCTTTGAAAAGCTACCAGACCAAATTATGTATCCCTATGCTGAACCATAAGATCTGCAAAAACTTGTGTTTAGCAGCTGTCATTTCTGACGGTCAAAATTTAGGTATATATCTAAATGTTGACTGTCAGAAGTCAGCTGTGAGCTGTCAGTCAGCACCAAAGAAGCCATGGGGCTACTGTAGATGAGATTATTGGTGTAATACGTTCCATATTTTCTGTGTCAGTTTTCCTAATCATTAAATATTCTCCTTTGCAGTCCACAGCAAATGATTGAGGATTCTTACTTTGAGGAGGTGGCTTTGTGCAAAATAGCCTGTACTTTTTGCATTGCCTAAGCCAATGAGGCTATATTATCCCTATTTTCTTCAATGCCTCTCCTAACATTATATGTATAATACCTTCTTTGTGTTGGACATAAGGAAATTGCTCAATAAATGTTTCTAGGATATGTGTATGAACATATCTGTAGGGGATTTGAGACTCCCAAAGTTGTCATGCCCTTTATTGAGATATGGTCTATGAAAAATTATATAATGTCAAGACTCTTATGTTGGTGACCTGGTGGTCTAGGGGTAAGGTGTCATACTTCTGTGTTGGGGGTCCGGGGTTCAATCCTCGGTCCCGGCACAAATTTATATGATTGCCGAACCCTTCCTTCACCTCTGGCAAGACATGTATTAATCCTAACTTGTGAATGTGAGGAATGACTGTCCTCCACCGTGGTCCATTTTAAACTGTAGGTCTTCCATTTAATCTCACAATCACCCTACCATTACACATTAGCGTAAGTGCGTGTAACCCAAACATATAGTAAGATGCAGTGATAATAATAATAATAATAATAATCCATGTTGGCATCACACTTTGTTAATCTATTCAGGTAGAGTTTACAGTGAAATATCCGTTTTATCTTTTATGCAAGATAGCCAGCAACATATTTAAAAAATCAAACGGTAAAACAAATAATTATCTAATCTTAATTTGTGATGATAAAATAATGTTAAAATTGTTTGTGTATTTTCATACTGTTAGTTCCTATTTAAAATGCCATTCAATTAATAACCAAATATGTTAAATACTAAATAGGAAAGCATTTTGAAATACCTATCTCATTTGTATCTCACATTTCAAAATAATATTTATGTAGCCTACAATCGGCTTTCACTGAAAGGTGATATCAATACTATAATAGACTAGACTAGCCTATAGCCGTTTTTTATAAGCCACAATGTTGCATCATAGTCTATGATAATAAAAGGAAGTATTTGTCTGTATGTGTTTGTTTGTGTGCGATGCCCAGCCAAATCTATGGCACGCAGAGATCTGACATTTTTAACATAGGTGAACGGAAGGGGATTCGAATGCACCCTGAAGCAGGATTTTTAAATTTTCTATTTTAGAATTAGGTTTCAGAGATACGGGCACCATGGGGGGGCGGGGGGTTAATTCTCATACCACAGTGGGTCACGGGCAACGCTGCGCGGGATTGATAGTTATGTCGATACTGTCGATATATTTTACAATTTAAATTTTTTAGCAACCGATTTGACTAAAACATTTTAATTTTAACAATTAAATTTAAGAATTACATTAATAATTTATCTAACAAGTGGACGAACAAATCATTCCTGGAAATAGATCTTATTTCGGGGAGTAATATGTTAACTTGTTAAGTAAGATCTGTAATATATTCGTACGCGTGTCGTAAATCGTATTACGACTAAAGTTCTTTAACCGATACAAAATAATCCCTGAGTGAATAAAACAGCAAATCAAACACCCGAGTTTGTTTGAGCAGAGCGGGCCATTTCGTGTGCACACGCTCCTGCGATGGAAATGGCGGCGAGTATTGCTCTGGTAAGCAAACACTCGCTAACGGGGAGTAATAATTATTGTTATTGCCTGCCCGCTCATTCGTGCAATAATCCACCCCCTTTCATGCGGACTGTGCTCGGTATGCGCGGCTAAAATGCCTGCGATATTACTGCGATACTGCGGTCAACGTCGGAACTAAGATAGGGACCCTTGACTGGGGGAAGGGAGGTGGGGATATTCGTCAACTATTCAGGCGACCACAAGCCATGATGGCTGCCAGACACACCACATGTCGGCAATTATCGATGGTTCACTGACTGACAAG
>CABFOV010002779.1:11991-77686 GCA_902141375.1 Timema poppense
GGGGGGGGGGGGGGGGGGGTGGTAGAGAAGGGAGAGGGTGCTACTGAAGCTGGCTCTGGATGTGCCAGCCGACAGGTTAACTCGAGGAGCTCATATTTTTTATCTACCTTCTAGTACATTTGAGTTTAAAGTGAGTTGTTTAAAAAATGCTCACTTGATTGCACTGTAGTCACTGGGAATCGCACCTAGCGATCCTAATGTTGAAGGAGTAAAGCCTCAAAAAGGAGTGCAACATTTTTAACCTAGCGGCTGTAGCTCTGTTCTTTCCTTCTCTGTGGCCCAGGGTCATTCTTCACTCATATTTTAAGGCAGAGTCTATGATGGACGTGCGGAAATCATCGGCTACTAATGTGTGATTTATTTTATTAAGATCACGAGCTATCAGATAGTGCAGCCACCTTCGACTCAAAGTTGGCTTCATACTGCCACTTGTTCAATTATTATTATTGTAAGGGATCACATATTTAAGAATCAAATAGCTGGAGCTATTATTTATGTTTTTTATTGAGGAATTCTCCATCAAGATATATTCTGAAAATTGAAAAATGACACCTAGACACGTCAGTGGTTAGAACATTGGTGTATTAAGCCAAAGGTCCTGGGTTCAAATTCCCGTGTCCAGGTGTCATTTTTCTATTTTCAGAATATGATATCTTGATGGAGAATTCCTCAATAAAAAGCATAAATAACAAAGGCCTGCGAAATTGAAGTTTTTGAAAAATACAAGAGAAGTTTTCACTGAGTTTTATGTTATTTGGTGTGCTGATTTCGAAAATGACCTCAATTTTTTCCCCATCTTGTCAGTATTTTTTGTAAAATTGATATCAATATTTTTGCTAAAATCCTATTTGAAAAGGAATTCTCTCGAACAATTTTGCATGTACTATCTGGCAACAGTGGTTTTTATCCATTTAAATCTATGTAAAATAATCGATTCTTGGTGAGGCAAATTGATTTTTAAGCAATCGATTAATTTTTATAGGTTTAAATGGATGAAAACCACTGTTTCTGTCTGAAGACTCTGAAGAGATGACTGGCAATTCAGTTTGAGACAAAGGCACTGGCCCATCAGGTCCACGAGGAACAGTATGGTATGAGCGATGGAATGCTATCAGGATACGAGAGCTTTTGATTTTTGCGGTTATACCCACGGACATGGCAGGAGCAAAAGTAACAATCATCATAGTGGTTTTTTGGCTCTCTCCGTGTCATAGGAATTCCTAATTGTCAAGCAGTCTTCTTTCCTTTGATCCATAAGCGTAGATCATCGAGACACTGCATACAAACTTTATGAGGAGCCCACGATTTGTCCTGGTCTCCAAGTTTCATGCCAAATTAGGCAAGATAAAGTTGTCTTACATAGTCTGTAATGCTCCTCATGTGATTTTTAAACACTATATTCGCCTCATATGTAACAAAAGTCATATGGCAAATTTTCACAACATCTCGAACTCTAAGCCATGTTTCACAAAACACAGAGAAAAGCAATCGTTAAAATTGTTTCTGTGATGAAGTTTCCCCTTGTCACTGTATCAGCGCATGCACGACACTACGCACGAAAGAAAAATTGAGACGAACTTCGCACAAGGTCAGGATCAATCCAGATAAAGCTAAAAAAAAATAGGTGACTGCTGATTACGCTCTCTTAGTGAACGTTCCTGCGAGGTCAGTGAACCAAGATAAAGAACTGAGATAAGGATTCTCGCGACTCTATTGTTAAGAGAGAGGTTGCAACGACGAGAAGGGAAGGACAGCGACGGGGAGGTGTCGCAGAGGGGTATTCTGTATGTTTCACCACTGTAGAATGATGCTAAGGCAGGGAGGGAAGAAATTCAATGCTGAAAAAAAGTTTTTATTGTAAATGCTCATAAAAATCCAAGTAAAATTGAAATTTTCAAGAAAACGTGAGATGATAGAAATTTTTCATTTTTTTTAAAAATCTGCACAAAAAAATACATTAAGTTCAGCCATCAATTCCCTTGTATTTTTTTCATCGTAGGCCTGTGTAATAGCTTTGGATATTTGATTCTTATGTAATTAGTGTTTCTATGCAAATTTTATCTTTCTATCATGTTTTGTTCATCTAGTAGACTTTAAAATGTAAAAATACAATATGTCGGCCTATTTTCCTCCATTGTGGATCCAACCCAGCCGGGATTTTTTTGGGAATTAATGGATTATTATTCCTTGATATAAGTTATAGAAGTTAAAAAAATTTCAGCTTGAGATTTCATTCTTCCACCTTAATACACTTCTGTAATGAATAATAATATTTAGCACCGCGTCTTACTACCCGTTCGGGTTATACGCTACTTCTGTAATGGACTATATTCACTATTCACTACGTTTCGATTATAAACACTATCATTGAAAATATTGTATTTCAACTTCTTGCACACTATGTGCTATACACTATTCACTATTACTCATGCTTTTAATATGTTCATTTAACACCACCTTAATTAATTAGTGCTTTTGATAGTTTGATTGTTACTTGATGAGCCAAGTAAATGTGTCCATACAAGTTGCAGGACATAGGTTGACTGAATACTGAAATTGCTAATTATGCTATATGAGATAAACTTACTGGAGTGGTTTTTAGTTTATAAAACTCTGAAAGATTCACTTAAGGGTATCTTGAAGGAAAATATCTTCACACTGTAGCATCTCTTATGTGAATAGTAATTATGTAGTTACAAGACCACTAAAAAAATTCTTCAATCAGAATTTTCTGTTGTTTGAACTTATTAAAAGTTACTTTACTTGAGGAAGCCTACAACTTTTTTTCTAACCATTTACTTGGATCTCAGAACTGCAACATATAAGTTGAAACGCCATTGAAAATAAGCTGAGTCTACCTTTTCATAATTCTTTAGAATTAAAAAGTATAAAATGTAATTTTTTTAATTATACAGAAGTATGCTGATAACTTTACCTTTATTTTGTTAAGAATCACATTTTGGAAGAAAAAATTGTGATTTATGAACGTCTGTAACACTTCTCGGTTCTTCTGTGGTCCCTATTAAGAGTGATGGGGCTCTTATTTGGAACTACGGGTGGAAATGGAAAATTATAGTGTGTAAGATGGAGCAAGATTGCCATTAAGTATTTTTTTACGTTGACAAAATCTATAAGAATATATATAACCTGAACAGGTAAGGTAGCAAGACGTAGTGCTAAAAAACATAAGCCCTGGATTTGCTTATTGTTGGTTAATCCACGCTCTAGTTTCCTTCTAATAAATAAAGGAACACTCAAATTTAAACACTTAAATTAAGCTTACCAAGGAGAAGATATATCCTTTATTTATTGTTCATATATTTTCTTTTCTTTGAAAGGTGGATTTTTTTCCCCTTCCTTTGATCCTCTTTTATAAAAATATCCTTTATGATTAGTTAACCCTACTTAAAATATTAGTATCCCTACACAGGTATACAAATAGGATTTCATAAGATATTTTGAACTATTATTTTTAATCATCACAAATATATCATAAAGAAGAGAGAAATAGTTCAAAAGGCACAACCTATTTAAAAGTGTGCTCTAAAATTAATGTAACCTGAAATGTATTGTACTTATAGCATGATCACCTATTGCAAAAGGTGAAACATTCTAATTACTCAAACAGAAAAATTTCATTCACAAAATAGGGTTGGGTGAGTTCCCAATTGAACATGCTTTGGGAATGTTCCTCCATTTTTCACACCCACTTTTAACTTCCCCTGGTATTTGCTTGGGTGGCTGTATGGTCTAAGGTATCACACTGTTAGACTAGATTGCCGATGTCAGGGAGATGGGGGTTTGAATCCCCGTTAAGTGTATTTAGTGTAGTTTTTACAAAATAGTTTTCAACTCTTTCTCAACACACATGCAATTACACCTTTAAATTCAACTTCCTCATCTCTCATTCATTAGTGTAGTACATATCCGTATGACCTGGACAGGTAGTAAGGCACGGTGCTAAATAAACTTCTCTTAGTCTCTCTCTTTCTGTAACTATATAAGTATTGTCTTTTTTCATTATACAGTAGACTCGGGATTATCCGAGGTTCTCTGTTAACCGAGGCACTCATTCTGTCAAAGTGTCTAATTTTAAACCAATATTTATACAATAGTTAAATATTGTATACAATTTTTCAACTTTATAATACAATAAATGTAATACTTTGTAATGTAATGTGGTGGGTGACCTGGCGGTCTAGGGGTAAGGTGTCAGACTTCTATGCTGGCGGCCGGGGTTCAATCCTCGGTCCCGGCACAGATTTATCTGATTACCAAACCCTTCCTTCACCTCTGACAAGACATCTTGTGAATGTGGGGAATGCCAGGCCTCCACCGTGGTTCGGATTCCACGTTAAACAGTAGGTCCTCCATTTCATCTCACAATCACCTCATCATTACACATTAGCGTAAGTGTGTATAACCCAAACGGGTAGTAAGACGCGGTGCTAATAATAATAATAATAATAATAAAAGTCTTGCTTAAGATATTGCTAAGATTTCATTACTAATATTTCATCTAAGAATTAATTATACATAAAAATGATATGAAATAACTGCTTCAATTATTAACTGGTATAAACTCTTAAGGTGTCATTCTCACAAAGACTGGGCTACCAAGAATTGTCTTATATGTGCATATACATACATTCCAGATTTAAAAAAATTGAATCCATTTTAGTTATAAATAAGAGGTTACCCCCATACAAATCTGCTACTTGCTAATACTGTGGGCTTATTTCTTTAGGTTTGGCACAAAGAACACCTACCATTTCATATATATCTCAAGAACAAATAAAGGATATTGGTGGTGTTGTAGAGTTGGAATGCTCTGTACAGTATGCTCAAGACTACCCAGTGCTGTGGATGAAAGTCGATCGAAACCGTATTACAGAGCCTCTTCCCATTTCAACTGGCAGTTCTCTCATTATTCGTGACAGCCGCTTCGCTCTCCGGTATGATACTGCAAGCTCAACATACACTCTTCAGGTGTGTATTCTAATAATTTTAAAACACGGCAAATACATGCATCTTGATTAATTGTTTTAGTGACTTATTTAATTTATTAGGGCTCATAAACTAATACAACACAATTTTTCTTTTGTTTTTAACATATTTAATATGCTTATATTCAACTTAACTTATAGTTCTTATTTGCTCATGTCATGTCAAATTATATTTATGGGATTAACCCACAAATCATATTTAATTTTTCTTAAAATAATATAGGATGGTCTTGTAGGATGAGGAAATGTCTTCTCAGGCTCCCAAGGGAGTGTTGGGACCCTTGCAATTCTGTTGAAATTCAAAAGTATATATTGACCATTTTAAAATGTTAAATGTTTTTATAAAATACCTTGACTACTTTTGCAAGGTTTATAATTAAACTGTGACATCAAAAGCATAATACAAGCTTGCTGTTAATCTTGCTGTTAATCTTCATCACCTATCAAGATTAGTCTTAGTTTAATTCCCACAGCTGATAACTTTAATTTCATGCTCAAAATCCACCAGAAAAATATATCATTTCAACTCAATAGCAATTATTCCTAAGCATTAGCACTTTGCTTAGTATCTCTTTATTACTATTGCCTCAGTTAAATTCAGATTAGTTTCACAGGTTGATCCGGAAAATTGAGAAATATCAATGCCTTAGTTAGGAAAAAATCGAGGAATTTGATAAAATTTCTGGAATTTTTACATATTAGTTAAAAACCAAAGCCACTTTTGATTTACAATATTCAAAATAATGTTTTCTTTCAGTTAGTACACACTATATATCTTGTCAAAAGTCAGGAAAATATTAGCATATTTTGAACCTATGTGGGTGACATTGTCAATAATTTAGCAAATAAATTTCCAAAAAATAATTGATTTTGTTTCATTTCAACTAAACTCTATAATTGAAGCGGTCATTGTAAAAAGGGGATATGTTACAAAATCAATATTATGAGAGAAACACAAAAAAAAGGTGCAAATTGGTAATATATATTTTTTTTTAGATGTGGCAACTATTAAAAATCGTGCATATGTCTCATTTTTACAGTGAACTAAATTTTTTGGGCTAGCACTCAGACAAAATATCGCAAATACTTTTTCTAAATTATATATTTTAGGAAAATTTCTTTGATCAAATGTAAAATGTTAAAAAAAAGGGTGACCTGGCCCATTACCCATTAGCGTAAGTGCGTATAACCCAAACGGGTAGTAAGACGCGGTGCTAATAATAATATATACATACAGATGGCTAACAGTAAGGTGTCAAACACCATGTAGTTCTATGGCCGGTCTTTTCCCGGTGGGTACTGCCGACGCATTGAATAGTACATATAAACAATTACCCATACCCTGGGGTATACAACAAAGCTAGTACAATCTAACATTAAATACATAATCAAACGAGGTCCAACAAGGGGCGAAAGGAAATACTATCTGTGCGGGCTACTATATGAAACTAGCCGTGTTCCTCACTTTGCGCACCCAAATAATAATACAAAATAGGTGCCAAAAAGAATGTAGTGTGACACTGACCTAACTAGGTCTTATACAAAAGGCATAGACAAACTGCTTGTAGCCATACAAATCTGGAACATATGAACATCCCATATAGCGTGTTACAAAACATTACTGTGCCATAAACACTGAGAATAGTTAAATGAATACATGGATTAGAAAAATTTGACCCCCTGGTCCTACTCATACATAGAGCTTAAAGCCCCCGTATATAAGCTATGTCAAATGGACATAAGAAAAATATAGCCAGACTATCAGACGATAGGTATTAAGCAATTAGTTACTTTAGCTAAATAAAATGTCAAAAGGACATACAACTTAACCAGTCATTCAGACTAAAAATCAAACTTGTCAGAAGGACATAAAAACATAATTATTAGTTCTGATCAAGGATAACATGTCAGAAGGACATAAAAACATAATTATTTGTTCTGATCTAGGACAACATGTCTGAAGGATATAAAACATAATTATAGAACATAACTTCAGCTAGTGTCTGAAGGACACATACAAATATTACAATAGAACAAACTATGTCGGAAGGACATAGTATTCAAAGTCTGAGATATAAGGTGATACTTAATCGGATTTGGCGAGGCTTCTTCTGAGACGCGGCGGTGAGTCAAACTCCTGATCCATTGTGACCACCATTATTAGTACCGCTGGAGATTAGTTCAGAAGTTCTTCCTTCGACTAAATTTTACAAAGAAGTGCAGTTATGTGGCACACGGGTTCCCATGTTTTATACTCTTGGTCTAACTCGGGAACGAATCAAACGGAGGGATCGACGGACATAAAGGGGGGAGGGGGCAGGAGTGTTTCCCATAAAAGCCACTAGGGAATCAACGCCTTAGGGTTGAGGTGTCGACTGGCGATACTGAAGTTCTTTTCCATTTCGTGCGTCCAATGGCCAAGACATCCGCCAAGCCGCCATGCTTGCGGAAAGGCTCGTGAAAGCACGGTGATAATATCAGACTGCATCCTGTCTATCGTAAGCCACTTTCTTCTACTTTCTAAAGGAATATATTAATTTTAATTTTCTTCTACCTTCTAAAGGAATATATTAGTTTTTGTTTTAATTTTCTTCTTTTAATTCCTTTATTTCATTTGTAGCTTTATTGTCATGCTTGTAGATGTCCTTTTTTATAGAGGACATGCTACAACCGTTTAATTTCAGTGTCGTTGGTTGTGGATTTTACAAACATGTCAAACAAATAGGATACAAAGCTAATTTTCAACATCATAGTCTCATTCATACAACTGTTTGATTAAAAAAAAGTTTAATTTTGCATTCATAATATATCGATAACATTAAAAAATATACTAATTTAACATAAGTGCCTAAATATTATCAAACTGGAACGGGCTACCATGAAGTTGGCCTCGCTACTCCCAGTGTAAACATACTATTTGTGAGCTTTTCAAAACTCAACAAAAACTTTCATGGAACATGCCAGGAACAAATGATTGCGATCAGAAAAAAATGAATTTTTAAAAGTGCGGGGGGAAGGGTTTTCATAAAGTTGGCCCCTCACAAGTAAACAAAGGGTCACAAATTCATGTCCTATTTGTCCAAAAACAAACGAGCAACAAATAAAACTCTTTGTGGAACAATCCAGAACAAACAATCACAACCATAAAAATTTCAATTTTCCAAACTGGTGGGGAGCTACCGTGAAGTTGGTCTCCCTACCCTATGTAAACATACCATTTGTTGGTTTATCAAAACGAAACAAATGAAGAATAAACTTGAATTTTTCAAAATGAATGGACCGACTTCACGGATGTAATTGACTGATATCCAGCCATAAATGTAATCGAAGAGAACTCTTCTCAGAATGTATTGCTCTTTTTGCAAGCTATTAAACACATCCTAGCCCTTGCTACTATGATGTTTAAACACATCAAATGACCAGCCATTGAAATTATTATCAAACCCTAAGTCCAAACAGTTGACTCACAGAGTATCAGCTTAAGTTTGTGCCGATACAAAAAGGCTGGTTGGCATACACTACCATAATAAAGCTGAAGTCATGTATGTATCCATGTGAAGCTCGACAGTTGCCAGTGGTAATAATGCCCTTAAACATTTTCATCAATAATATATTAAATGTATATAACTAAATGAGTAGTGAGATGTTGTAGAATAAATATAATAGTGCTATTATTACAATAATGTTAACTTAGCAATACTTTCCAAACTAAAATAAAACAATTTTTTATTTAATTTGAAACAATCCCAGAAAACACACAGTATTCCCTTTAGACTATTTTTACTGATGATTTTATTCGAGGGTAAAGTGTCTTAATTTGAGACTTTAACAAATTTAACACATTCATCACATAAAACTGATTCCTGTATCTTTTTTTTCCTTCTCGGAGCCTTAATATAATAATATTATATGTAAGTTTACAAATCTGGTAAAAATATTCTCTCTATTTAATTTTGGATACTAAAATTATTTGTTTGTTCCTTTAGATCAAGGATATTCAGGAAACTGATGCAGGCTACTATCAGTGTCAAGTAATAATTGCACTAAATAACAAGATTTCAGCAGAAGTGGACCTTCAAGTTCGACGTCCACCCATCATATCTGACAATTCCACTCGCTCATTGGTGGTTAGCGAGGGCCAATCAGTGAAACTCGACTGTTATGCTGGAGGATATCCTCCACCTCGAGTATCCTGGAGAAGGGAAAATAATGCAATCTTACCAACTGGTGGATCCATTTATAGGTACGTTCGCTCTTTGTTTTAAAGTAGAAATCTTACCTTGGCTTACTGATGCCACAGTTAGTAAACAAATAAAAAAAATCCATACATTGTACCTATTGATTCAATTAACTTAATGAATTCATGTAATCATTTGATCTGTAAATTATTCAAAACAGCTATTGGTGAACAAACTCCAGAATAATATTGATTGGTTGAAGGTATTATTGGTAAATGAACGCCATTTACACTAATTTAATTATACTTGCAGTTATATTTCTTAACATATTTAAAGCCATATTGGCTTGAAATAACCCCAAGACATTATTTGCAACATTATTACAAAAACTAGTTGAGAAAAATTCAGATATATATATTTGTATGAACAAGATGCATATATTAGGAATAGGTCTCAATATGCTCCATCCTCCGCATAATGTGTTTGGTCACAACAAAATTATGTATGTTGAGTCTAATATGAGAATATTAACATGAAAATTACTGATCCAATCACCAGCACTGGCCAACTCAGGAGGTTAACCCTTTTGCACTCGCATATTTTCACGATTCTGGTGTAAGACACTCAGGACAATTCTTACATATTTACCTGTGTATTTTTGAATTCCTAGCATAAAAAAACTATTCAACATATACACAAGAAAAAATCCACACTTATGCTCTAAACATGTTAGAATTAGAAAAAAAAGTATGTCATCTATCATTATACAATAAATTAATTGTAAAAAATATTGAAATTTGGAGATTTTAATTAAAATTTAAAACTCGGAGGCAAAAAGATCATTTATATCTGTAAAATCTTATATAAGTTTGGTGTCTGTAGTGTTAGTTTCTAACCTACATCAATTTTAGTAAAATTGTGTATAGGCCTAAATACTTTTGGAATTAGCACCTGTGTTTTGGAAAACACCCTTCATGCAGCAAATAAATAAGCCACTTTCATGCGTACATTCACTATCATTATATATAGTAATTATCTAAATTGTCATCTAACTTAGAACTTGGACCTGCTATAGCCTGGTTATAAAAAATGTATACTAACACCTAGGCTTATATAACTTATAATAAAAACTATTATGAAGAAAACAACAATGAATATACAAACATTTGTAAGAAAACCAATTAGCAACTGCAACACTTGAATTAAAATAAAATAAAGAAAAATACAGGAGTCAAAACATATTCATGCCACAGTGTAAACAACTGGAAATAACATTAATTCATTTGTGCAAAAAATACAACTTTTTGTTGGCATTGCAGTGCTTTCTGTTGAGGAAAGCATGAACTAAACTTATTAGCTAGGATAAAGGCTAGGGCGCTGCAAGTACTCGTATTTCAAACTTGAAATCGTCGCTTGTAGGCTTGTCATTTTCGAGCTTCTACTTGATGTACTTAATAATCAATTTTTAAAACACAATAGTAAGCATAGTCTATTTAATTGAGGTAATGTCAGCATTTCCACTTATAAATGATTCGGTTACTTAACAAATTGTTAAAAATTAAATTTCAATTTTAACATTAATAACGTAATAGAGCTTTAAAACTACTTTCAATCTGTAAATTTATTCAATATTGTTGTCGATTTTGAATTATACTTGACTGAATTGAAGTTGTTCTCTTGTCTTGCCATGACAATGCAATGAAAATAAAAATGAAAATATCTAAAAAGAGTACTTAATAATTGAATAATTCTTTTTACTATTTATACCTGGTGCCTTTCTAAAATAATAATTTATGTTAAATTAAATGTAATATCAAAAATATCCTATATTAAAGGTTTTCAAACTTAAGATAAGATATTTAAAACCTGTATTAATTATAATTAATACATTTAGCTACAAAACCAGCTCTAGTTTAGTTACTATTTAGTTATAGAATTAAGTTGGTTATCCTGTAAAATCAATTTTAATCTTATTTATAACAATACATATTTTACCAAACTTGCCACATTTAAATTAAAAAAGCATTTACTATTTTATATTGTTTGCTAAAAATATTATTAGTCATATTATTTTTAATTTTAAAGTATCCGCATCAACTTTTATAACTATTGAAAATTGAAGTGAAGTAAATTTCTCAATAAAATAATGTCTAACAGATACTGTACAACGCGCATGTGCAACTGGGCATAGAGGAATGGAAATGGAACAGAAGACATCATAATGCACAATTACACTAAAGAATAATAAACGAAATACGAAACACTTCAAATTTCTAATTGTTTGATTCTTACGTTTTCTTATATGGTAAATTAAGATACTGAAGCATATTTTGGGGAAATATTAGCTTATTAAAACATCAATTTTTATTAAAACCGTGTAGAAACACTCTAAAATAATGTAAAATTATTTTTGAAGAAGCCATCCTGAAATGATAATTAGGCTAGGCCTAGATATAAACAAACCCACTTGTCTCTTTTCTTTCTACATTTTTACACTTCCTACTTCTTCAAATTTCCACAGCTGCATATTGTTTTGAATTTTATGACATTTATTTTTCATATGAGGAGACATTAATGAAAAAGTAATATTCCCGAAAATTCAAACTAATGTGCAACTCTAAAAGTTTTGAAGAAATGGAAAAGCTTAGTAAGAAATGAAGAGAGAAGTGTGTTTGTTCCTATCTAGGCCTAACCTAACTATCCTTTCAAGTTGGCTTCCTTCCCTATCACTTTCTCTACACCACTTTACAGTGTTTCCACACAGTCGTATTATATATTTCCAAGCCATTATGCTACTATTCATTTTATCAACTTATTTTTGTAATTGTTAGTGTAATTTTAATGTCCTTAAAGACATGACTGTTGAAACCATTTTAATTGTTTTATTAGATTTTTATTTGAGTGTTATTCTTATTTTTTAATTGTGTTCTATAAGTGTTATTTATAATTTAAAAAAATATATTTCCATTATTTAACTTTTTTTTTTTCAAAATTATTTACTATTTATAAAAATGAGTGTTATTCATCTTTTAAGAACATGTGTTTTAATATACTTTCTAACTTTTAAAATTATGAATCTACAATACTCAAACTCGTGGAGCTTTTAGAAATATTAGACCTGAATGAAAAAACCCGAGTTTTCAGACCCCTAATAAAAGCTTATGGTGCCATCTAGTAACATTTTTTATACTAACAAACAAGATTTAGCTGGTGCCGATGGATTGGCCGTGAGAGTGTTTTAGCCATTACTTTGCTGATGGATTGACTTGCTAGGTGTTTAAAGCTCCTGATCAAGTAAATAAAGAAAATAAAGTTTTAGAAAAAATGGACACTAAATTCACTAAGCAAAAGCTTTACACTATTAGCAGAGCTAACATCTTTAATCTTATATGCAAATATAACATTTTTAATCTTGTATACAAAGAGATTAATATTAAAACCTCTCTTTAAGATAATACTATTTGTCCTTTTTAATTTTTTTCACAGGTTAATTACTATATAGGTCAATGCACAAGAAAAATGTAATACAATAAGCTAAATAAGAGCTTTATTATTAGCACACTCACTTTCTTGGAATTTAAATAGTAATGTATTAATGTACTTAAGTACATCCTAGAATCTCGAAAACTTGCACATAACTTGGCCTCTATGCCCTAATAATGAAGAAAATGTCCACACCCCATTTTAAAAATATATACCATTTCATAATTCATGTGTGAGGAAAAGAGTAATTTATCCTAAGAAACATACAATTTTCACATAATTAACCACTCACGTGGTTATGACATATTAAACCCTCATAGTCAGTTCATATACACAGTGGCTATGAGGACATATTATGCTATAATGTTTTTAATTCTCATTCTTATTAGCTTACACGTATTTACTTATGCTATGTGTTTTTTGACCTTTCTCTTTAATTATTTGTTTCAATTCATAGCTCTTGGTTTTGCTATGAGGGGCATTTGTTTATAAATGCTTTTCAATAACCTGTATTATTATTATTATTATTATTATTATTAGCACCGCGTCTTACTACCCGTTCGGGTTATACGCACTTACGCTAATGTGTAATGGTAGGGTGATTGTGAGATGAAATGGAGGACCTACAGTTTAACGTGGAATCCGAACCACGGTGGAGGCCTGGCATTCCTCAATAACCTGTAACATCTGTTGTTTTGTAATTTTTGTATTGTTGCTAGTAAACATAATGGCTGGCCCTGGTAAATGGGCTAGACTTCTTAGAGATGAAGAACTAAATGATTTGTCACAAAACCTGTCTAGTGACAAGTGAGACAAAGGTGAAAATTTTGGCAAGTAGTGATAATGACAGTGATGAAGTGGTGATAGTAAATTCATCATGGCACATTGAAGAGCAGAACAACCACGTTTTCATTTTAGTAGTCAACCAGGACTAAAAAATCAATTTAGTAATCCCATTGATCTCCTGGCATATTTTGAACTATTCATAATTCCTAAAATAATAAGCACCAAAATAAAACGTTACGCTCGGCAATTTTTAGTAAACACCCCTAAGTTAAAATTAAAATCTAGACTATTAGATCTAAAGGGCTATGTTCGGCGTGGGGTCTTACGCACCTGGCACGAGCAGTGGGTCTCGACCCCTGCTCAGAACAAGCTGCGGTCCATCAGGGACGGTGTGTCGCGGTGGCCCTCTTCTATATGAAAGTCTAGAAGAGAGGAGGTCATCGTGGCGAGGCTCCGCGTCAGGCATACTTCATTGACCCATGTTTTTTTTATTGAGAGGGGATCCACCTCCAGTGTGTGAGTTTTGTGATGCTCCCCTTAGTGTGCACCACATTTTGGTGGAGTGTCGCAAACTAGCCCCTAACCGCCTGGCTCTTGATTTTAAAGGTGACCTACATTTTTTATTACGTGATAGTGCGGAAGGAGTTATTTGTTTACTCCGTTTTATACGCCAGGCGGATCTTTTTAATGCCATTTGAGTCACTTATATAGTGACTCATCTGGATATTTCTCATTGAGACATTTTTAACATTTTAGTATATTTTAAAATGTTTGTTTTGTCTTTTTAACTTGTATATTGTTTTAATATCGTTTTGTCTTTTAACTCACTTATTGTTTTAATATGTTTGTTTTGTCTTCTTATCGGAGTGATACACCTGTGGTTTTTTTAGCAAGTGTATCACTCATTTGCACTAAGAGCCCATTTGAGCTCTCCTATGGAGTGTCTCAAGTGGGTATTTTATCTCTTTATCTATTATCTATATCATTTATTATTTTGTGTATTTGCCTGTATATTCTGCAGGTAAATTATTATGTGTCTCCCCTATGGGGATTATACTAGATTTTAATATATTTCAAGGCCCTAATGACCTCAATGTGTCGATGGGCCTTAAAACCTTAATAATAATAATAAAATCTAGACTACGTCAGTGTAGTGATGTGAAACAGAGAAAAATGAAATTATCAATTTACTGTAATTTTTCTTATTTCAAAGTCCTCACTAAAAATCGGAGAGCAAGAGCTATTTTTACAGGTGGAAAATATTGGAAACACCAATATTTCCAAAACTATTTTCTAAACTTTTTACATTTTGTTGATATGAGACATATGATGAAGTCACTTGTGGCTTTAAGAGGTTATAATAATTGAAGCCCATATTAAACCACCTGAATGATAAGTTTGAGTGTGCTTACACCAGAGTGTGATATGTCATTAGACGAGTCACTATTGATGGAAAAGTTACTTTTTCATGGGAGGTGTACATCCTTTCAAAACAGTCTAGATAAAGTCTTTTGAGCTATGTGAATCTAAATCTGCCTATAATTCCATCATCTATGCTGGCAATGATACTATGTTTAATAACTCCCTAAAAATAAGCCCTATTCAAAACTAATTTTAGAACTTATGGCTTCACTTCTAAATATTTGTATTATGAGCACTACCCGATATGGTTCCAGCAGGAATAAGAGGTAAAGAAACTTTGAAACTCAAATTAGTGATATACTATGATTGCCAAATGGGAGGGGTGGATCTTGCACTGCTTACTTGGTCTGCTATCCAAGCACCTGAAAAAAACTTAAAAAAATAGTACCATAAACACTTTCAACATTTTGTTATATATTTGTTGCCCCAATTCATATCTTCTGTACAAAAAACAGGTGGAAGTGACTCAAGAATAGAAATTCAAATTAACTAAACAAACTATTATTAAGTACCACAAGAATGAGAAAGGGCAGACAGGCAGACCCTCAAAAACTGCTCCACCAACCAGGATGAATGTGCTTCAATATCCATAATATCCATAATTATTCTGAAATACTAATTTCTATTAAATTTAAAGGATTTGAGATTCAACCATGGATAAAGCATATTTTTTGCTTTTTAAGTAAGAGATTTCTAATATCAAAGATTAATGCAAAATAAAAAACACTGGTTGTAAGTAGTTTTTAAAAATATATAAACACATATGATTTTAAATTTTATCTTGTGAGTTTATCAAGCCATATAACTTTAATACATTAAATTTTGCTTAGTCCTTAATTGACCAATGAAAAATGAGGGCGTGCTCCATATCATTGTTATTGATCACTGTTCCAGAGGAAATACTCTAAAAATTGCTTCTATTAGCAAAGATGATCGTGGAACCTATTATTGTGTAGCAGAGAATGGTGTAGGCAAAGGTGCTCGTCGCAACATTGCTGTAGAAGTTGAATTTGCACCTGTAATAACTGCCCCACGCCCACGCTTAGGACAGGCTCTACGTTATGACATGGACTTGGAGTGTCATGTGGAAGCTTATCCACCTCCAGCAATTGTTTGGATAAAGGATGATGTTCAACTTTCTAACAATCAACACTACAGGTATACTTTTAGTATAATTTATGTACTAACATGTGAAATATTATGTATGTGTATCATCCCTTAACACACATAATATTAATGTCATCCTATATGTGATCAAACTATATTCTTTCTATTACAAACTATATTCTTTCTATTAATCAAACAGGGCTCCCATATAATCCTTATTTTTCCAGGTTTTCTTTATTTTGTTAAAGTTATTTGTGAAAAGTCTTTAAAAAACTTTTTTTTTCTCGCACATTTTGGTCTGGATTATTAGTAAGTAAAAAATATATATGTGGTTTTTTTTTCTTACTATGACAATGTCTCATTGATTAAGCCTATTAAATGAAAAATGTTTCTATCCCAATAAATTCTCAATTCCAAAAGTATTTTAATGTAGTGTGGAGGGTGGAGTTTTGGGGGGTTCAAACCCTCATTGATTTTTTTTTCTATTCTTCCTCAATGCCTAAGATAATAGCTCTTTAAATTTGAATAACTCTTGTGTTTATCATTTTTCTTTTTATGTTTGTTAAATTTTGTCTTTGCTCTTAATCGCTTAAAACAAATAAAAATAAAATTTGTTGTATATAAGAGTCCCAATATAAGTGATCTATGTCTGGTATATAGTATTCGTTAGGGCTATTCAACAATAAGAATTAGATTGCACAATTTAAAATAGTCTAAAACCAAAAGCTATAAATAATTATTCAAGTTGGACCCCATAATTTGTGAACTGTAGTGATTTTAAATCATTAAATCACTATTTATAGCTTAGTTCCATACTTGTTAAAATTGTGCAACCCGCGTTGGTGGCCGCGTGATCTAACGTGTTACTCTTGCAGTAGACTAGACTGCTTATGACGGGGAGATTAAGATTCGAATCTCGATCGGATGTGCTGAGGTTGTTCCCTAAATAGCTTTCCACTTTCCCTAGATGCAAATGCGGGTACACTTCCTCTGAATATAATATTCCTAATCCCTTTAACCATTGGTGTAATTAGTACATAAGCGCATAATCCGAATGAGTAGTAAGACACGGCGTTAAAAAAAATCATTGTTGGTCTTAAATGAGTTAAACTTAATAGATTTAGTCTCTTATTTTATTTCTAGCATATTACTTTAAATATTTACTACAAATAATATTTTTGTTAAGAAATATTTTGCTAAAATAGTTTGTTTCTTCTTAAATGTGAAATGAATGTTTAGGCCTCACAACTATTAGCCATGTATAATCCCTTTAAAAGTATCACTTAGACACAGTAAGAGTTTAATAATTTAAAATATAAAACACTGATTTTCTATTATTATAATTTAGGCACATCAAACATTGAAATGTGCAGTTGTTTAAGGTCATGTATGTTTTTCATATGTTGTACTCTTAAATATTATTTTTTTTATTTTGAATAGTCATTAATTTACTATTTATTTTCAGCATATCTTTATTTTCCACTGCAGATGAGTTTGTAGATACTACTATCCGTATTATCACTATTGAGAAGAGGCAGTATGGAAAATATATTTGTAAGGCAGCAAATAAATTAGGATCTGATGAGGCTGAAGTTGATTTATTTGGTAAATATCTCAATAAATTTACTAAAATTACTATCTAAAACATCTATTCGTCTAGAAATAAAATGACTAAACATGATTAGCTTCATTAGGTTGATTTTACTCATAATGGTTTTTTAATCTCTTTAATATATGAGGAATTCTAATGAAACACATTTGTTTGTATCAGTCTGGTAAAAAATAAATGTCATAAATAATAGTATTAATGCTTTTATGAAAGATCCACCTTTTGGTTTATAGAAGTTTAGTTTTCGCTATACATCTATAATTAAATAATAATTAGTCAATTGAGGCAATGTTTTGTTTATCTAAAAACCAAATGTCAATATTTAACATACTTGAAAAGTAAATGACACTGAATATTTAGCTTGCTGAATTCACAAAATAGTTTTCACAACCAAATTTAAAATTGATTAATTTGACAACTTTAATAAGTTTAAATATTTCATTATTTTGTAGCCCCAGGTGTGTTACCTTTTCAATGATTTTGTTTAGCGTCGATATATATTTTAGGTACTTTGTATTTAACTTTTGTTAAATGGAAAGCATAAGCTTTTAATTTTTGTAGAACCATTATAACGGTTATTTTACTTGATCAAACAATAGTTCTAGTAAAAATATGTATATAAACTCGTCTAAATTAGTTTTTGGTACTTTTCAACAACTTTCACAACAATATTTTAAATAAATGACAATCTATATATACATTTTTATCATGAAATGTACATAATTACTTGTCATAAACAATATTTATAATAATGCCATTTCAAAGACAAAAATTAGTTATTTCTATCATGCACATCATGCACCTCAAGTTAGTTTTATAAAAAAAAAGCTTTATCAGAAGTCCTTTAAGATAAGTTTTTGTGTTGGCTCTTTTCTAAGCCATATTGGAATATTTAAAAAAATATATGAACTTTAAAGTAACAAAATATTATAAGTTCCTGATAAAAAGTAAGGATGATATTCACATTGTTGAGGAAAACGTGCTGTACACACATACAAGCAAGGCAACCAATTCTCTTATTTACAAATCTTCTGTGGGTGTATATATATATAAATAAAACACTTTTACCGTTAATTGGTTGTTAATATCCTGTCTATTGGTGAACACAATCTGCACGAAGGACAGTGGTTTGCATGGAGTGGTGATGTACTTGTATTATTTGATAGCCGCCCGCTGCATTATCATTGGAATGAATGTATGCATGCATGGTCTAGTATCTCATATCATAAAAAGCAGTAATTCTTTTTTTTAACATTACATTTAATTTTGTTGATATTTTAATTAGTTTTATTACCTTTGTAAATCTTTTTCACTAGCCGCTCAAGCATGCTTCTTGTAAAAATCACACCTATATTTAAATGTTATATTTGTTATTCATTAACTGTCGAAAATCTTATCATATATTAATTTTCATATAATTTATATCATATACAGTACCTTGGTTATAAAGAGATTTAAAAAAAGGTAAATTTTTTTTATCTAAGGGATAAATTAACTATCTTAACCTCTTCAAAACATACTAATGATTCTAAACTTAAATATCCATATTTCCCAAAATCATTGCAATCCCTATTTTAGCATTTTATGTGATACACAAGTGACTTTTACAGCTGGTTGCAGGAAATTATGACACCAATATCTACTTTGTCATCATAGATGTCACAACCTTTGACACCGATATGCCACACACACAAACATTTTCCATGAATATAATTTTATCAACCTTCCAGTTAAAGAGCAATGATGGGTTTATGCCAATATATTCATGATCAAACTACAGACATGTATTCCTTCAATACTAACTCAGACTCATTCACTACTAATTGAGTTTTATATATAATATTTTCATTGTTTAGGCAGATTTTGAAACTCTTCTATTAACTTTTTTGGGCTTGCTAAAATATTTGAACACCTTTAAACTTGAAATTATTATTAAGGATTATTATCCATTTATCATGATGGATTAAATAGAAAAGCTATTATATTTGTTTGTTATGGTTATAGACACACATAACGTATTTTCGCCAGTTGCCTAAACATAATATATTTTTCATCTAAATGCAGTTTTTTTTTGTTACAACAAAAAATTTTAAAATACCGTTAATATATTTAATGAATGTGAGCTTAACTTATTTTATGATCCCTCACTTATCACAGTCAATCAAACTGTACAATCAATTTTATTTGACATGTAGTTTACACAGCACTATGTTTAATACAAAGGGCCTGTCTTTTTAAGGGATTTATGAAGAGTTTATTTTATTTGTACAACTATTTTGTGAATATTAAGTGTAAATAAAATAAATTTAAATGCATTGAAGCATAAGGTAAGGCATACCAATTATATCTGATATTAATAAAAATTATTTATGTCTAAAATAATAGTTCTCAACTTTAAGCACACAAAATTTAATTACATTACGGCTCGCGGTGAATGCTTTGAAAAACTTTTCCCTTTACTTCTCCCTCTTAAGTTAATTGAACACCAAAAACTAGTTTTAAAGCAAGTTATGCACAAATTTTACCTTTAAATTTTGAATGAACTTGTCCAAAAGAGAAAAATATACATTTAATACATGCAATTGATGTTGTTTCACCACTTAACTACCTACACTACTGAACACACAGACTGTCATAGCCATCTGGTCAGGTTGATGTTCAAATCCTGGCAAGGTGTGCTGGACCGAAGGTGGTTTTTTACTAAATATTTTCCCACTATTCCTACACATGAATGTGGTTATATTTACTCTGAATTCTACCTTCATCCTTACCCATCTTAAATGCTTCTTGCCTGGGTGGGTAAGAAGTGAAGCTCTATTTTGTAAATTATTATTCTCTCCGGTGGCATCCATCATATTCATAGTTAGACTTTTTCAACTACATAATTAAAAAATGAATAGTTTTTTAATAAAAGAGCTTCTGCGCAAGTGTTAGGAGAAATAAGTCAAAATGGTGTGATAAAGGATTCATTCTGAAAATTTTTGTTTAATATGATTTACTTAATTTTTGAGTCTGGGGAATAAGTTAAATACTATTATGAATGAGAATTATTAATGATAGATTTGTTATTTAAAACCAAGAAGTGAGGTTATTTCTGGTATAAAATTTGTTGAAAACTTTAAAATTGTTGCATGTATAGTATAAATTAAATTTGTGTTTCTGCTAACAATTGTAGAGATTATTTGTATGGTAGAAAGTGATTGTATTTTTTTCACCTTTTTAAAGTTGAAAGTATCAGTGCAATAGATTAAGATAAGCTTTTTTCTAGTGTTGTATTTGGAACGAATCTTATATTTAGATATTTGTATGCATGCACATGCTTACATGCTAGTTGTATTTTTAATGTTACCTTTTTGCAGAGTCCATTATCCCTGTGTGCCCACCCGCCTGTGGTCAGGCACGCTATGATGGTGGTGCAGCTGCTCAAATAACAACTAGCATGGCTCTTGTTGTCATCACAGTCCTTCTAGTTTTCATGCATCGGTAGGTTTGACACATGAAGAAAAGTCCTTATTTTAAAAATGAGTTAAAGCAAAGACTATATATGTATATTTGGTTAAGTTTCTACAACAAACAGGGTGGGGAAATTAAAGAAAATCTGTTTTAGGTTGGCAACACTGGTTAAAGGTATGAGTGGGCATAGTGAGAGAGATGGCGATAGGTGCTATGTGACCTTAAATTCAGTACACAATGGATGGTTGGTCAGTGACACAACATGTATTTGCTGTGAAACAGTTTATAAAAACACTCCATTGTTAAAGATCAACGCGTATTTAGACAGAAGTTTGGTGACGAGCGTGGCCGTGGACCGCTGTCATCACGCAAAACAATATTTATGTGGTTAAGTCAGTGGCGTGCAAGTGGATTAGTGCAGGACAAACCACATAAACGTTTTAAACAAAAGTTGGAACCCCTTAAAATATAGAGCATGTGAGAGCGGCCATTGACCAGAGTCCACGTCGTTCAGCATGGTGACATGCCTGTATACTGCAACTGTCTTGAGTAAGTCTTTTTAAGAATTTTGCACCTGGACTTACTATTTAACCCATACAAAATTCTTTCAACTAGCGCAAGAACAGAGCCAACATGACATGTCAGATTAAAGTGTTGTGAGACTTTGTGGATTAAACAAATCAGAATCTGGAATTTCTAGACTCTTCTAATTACTGGTGTGGCTAGTTTATTATTATTAGCACCGCGTCTTACTACCCGTTCGAGTTATACACACTTAAGCTAATGTGTAATGGTAAGGTGATTGTGAGATGAAATGGAGGACCTACAGTTTAACGTGGAATCCGAACCACGATGGAGGCCTGGCATTCCCCACATTCACAAGATGTCTTGTTAGAGGTGAAGGAAGGGTTTGGTAATCAGATAAATTTGTGCCGGGACCGAGGATTGAACCCCATCCGCCAGCACAGAAGTCCAACACCTTACCTCTAGACCGCCAGGTCATTGACTAGTTTATTCTTGAAAGGTTTTGTGAATAAATTACATTTTTGAAACTAGGCAACTAAATATCCATGAGAAATCCTTGAAAGACCAGTTTATAGTGAAAAGGTTGCTGTGTGGTGTTGGATTGAAACAATGGGTGCCATTGAGCCTTATTTCTTTGAAAATGCTGATGGCTGAGCAACAACAGTTAACTCATAATGGTACACAGAAATGATAACAAATTTCCTTGTTCCTGAGTTACGTCAGCGTCAATATAAACTTGAAAATGTTTGGTTCCAACAAGATGGGGCCACTGCCCATACATCTCGTTACAGCATGGAAACACTGCACAGTTTCTTCTCATGGCGCATCAATTCCCAGTTTGGTGACATTTAATGGGCTGCGTGGTCACAGAATTTAACAGCCTCCAATTTTTTTTTATAATGGGAGTATTTGAAAGAGGTGTTTTCTCAGACTACACACAATTGAAGACTTAAAAGCTCAAAATTCGCCAAGAAGTTGATGCCATTTCATCCGATATGCTTCGCAGAGTTGTACACAACTTTCGCCAGAGATCGTGAAGAATGGTGCACATTTGGGTGACATTATTTTTAAACAGTAAATTATAACTTTTGTTTCCAAACCCTTGTCAACTATTTCAATGAACATTTTATCTATTAGATTGCTTTCTATTTCATTTTGAAAATGGTTCAGTTTAATTGCTCCACCTTGTAGCAACATGTCCAAAACTAGATATTTCCATGGAAACTGCGATTGTTTGAAACTTATGAACCCTGTCCACATGTCTTTGATGTGAAGAGATCAATGAATTATTATCATTTGTCCATCTCAATTAAATTATTGTTCCCCACACTTTGGAATAACTTGGAGTATAAAGAAGTGAAATTTCTACATGCTAATAAATTATTTTTGTATTGTTGATCCTCTTTTGGCCATTTCACCTTTCAACAACATTAACCTGTTAAATGCTTTGCCAACTCATTATTATAAATCTACAAGACATTTAATTCAAGATGGTAGATAAATGACCCATTATATTGAGCTTCATTTAAGACCAACCAGTGTTGAATTGACAAAAAACTTTGCGCTATTAAAATTATATTTAATGAAAATGAGAGTTGACTATCTTCATTTACACACTAAAATAATTGATCGGCCAAAACTGTATGCTTTATTAATTATTTGATCAAAACATAATTGATTCTTCTGATGGAGTAGAATATTGGTACTAGAAGATTGGTTATGAAGGTACAGAAATAAAAAATTTCTTTGAAAAAAGTGGGTGTTGAAATTATTTTAAAGCAATGTTAACCACTCTTGGGTTGATCAAAGGTGATTTATTATTCCTTATGATTGAAAATATAAACAATGTGCCCAATGGTAATACAATCACAGAAAAAGATAATCTTCAATATTCACAAAATACAAAGCTGAATTAAAAAAGAAAATTTCAAATGAAATAGTTACATAAGAGACCTCTGAATGCTACCAAACAGATGAATTTGATTGTGGGTTAATTGGTATGAACACACTGCTACACCCACTCATAATTGCCTCCAGACTTATTTAGCCATTATCTTCATTTTTTTTAGTAGAAACCACTTGTATGAAAATTTGATCTAAATATTTAAATGGTGATGACAGTCAAATAAATGTGGATCATGCTTCATCATAGGCATCAAGAAAAACTTATATCCTTGTAAATGTATGTGCTTTGTGTGGTGGTAATAATGTTCAAAAATGAACATCAATGTTTTATACTATTTATGTCCATTAGATCCCATAACTTTGGAATGTCCAAACTTATAAAAAACTACTCTTTCAAAACCCTTCAAGATAAAAAGTAAATAAATCTTGAAACCACACCGGCCAACATTCAGAAAGTATTTTCTCTGTGAAAAGAAATCAAATAATTTAGACTTTCAATAGGTAGAATGTAAGAAGGTTTTTACGATTTGCAAAAAAAAAGTTATGAAGGGCAAATGTGTGGGTACGACAAGGTAAGGTAGCTTTGTATAGACCAATTGGTCTGGTTTTCTTATTAGAAGGAAGCTTACGTTCAAATTTCGACCAGTCTTACTGAAGGTTGTTATACCTAAATACTTTCTTTCTCTATGCAACTTTAAATTGTATCTTCCTCCCAGCCCCATTAGCACAATGTATTTGCGCATAGCTCAAAACAGATTGTGAGACATGCTAGAAAATAACAATCACTAAATAAGTATGATTGTTGTAGACCTCTAGATACACACCAACTTAATGATCAAAGAGTAAGGGTCCTAGGACTCTTGGCAGACACACACTGTCATAGTACCTCTGCCTGTGGGAGGGTGATAGAGGAGAATTAAAGGGCTATTTGTGGAAGTGTAGTAGTAAAGTGGTTTAATTTTTGTCCTACTTTGTCGCAATTTTTTTTCCACTACTTTACCTCATTAGCTTGCTGCTTTGTTTTATTTGGTTTCTTTTGCAATATTTTTGTAATATTTTGGAATGAATTGGATTGGGTATATATGTCTTTTGGACAAAGCATTTCTTTAGTGTTGTAATATTTTCTTTTCATGGTAGAATAAACTTTTTGTTGTGAGAATTTTACAATTATGTCGATATCTTCCTATATTGATGTAGCTAGTCAGGCTGATTATAAGTTTATGAAAAAGCGATCCAGCTGCACAAATAATCAATTTTAGAAGGGCACGTACTACCAATGTCATGTCAGTGCCTTTTATGCTATGATGTGAATTTATAAAATTAATTCAAAGTTTTTCTCAAATACAAATATATGGAATTCAAGACAAAATAATGAGCTAGAAGTGGCTTTTTTTCCCCAAACAATCAGAAAAATTATTTATAGTAAAAAAAATTAGTTGGGCCAGTGGAAAGGTAGTTTGTGACTTTGTATCGTCATTTGATGAATGATGAAACAAAGTCTTATGAGTATTTTTAGAATGAGACACTCAACATTTCAGGCACTTTTACTAAAAGTGGAGACCTGATCCTAATCAAGGCTGGGTTCGGGGAAAAAGTAAACAAAACTACTTCTGCTTGTTCCAGGAAACTACGCTCGGGCATGGTTCTGACATGTGACTGTTAATTTTGCACATACACATTCATTTCTGTTGTACTAAATATGAACCTGGCAAAGTACACGAGCCGGACAGTGTTAGGCTCAGATATGGCCCTAATATGTGTAAATGGACCTTAATTGGTTATTATTAAAAATCAATAGAAACTTTTTGATATTTAATCACCTAGAGATGATGATAAAAATAGGGTTTAAAAGTTTCTTTATAGCAATAAAATGAATGGAGTGTGGTTATTTGTTATTCAAAACCAGTAGAATATTTATTAGGGGGTAAATTGGATCCTGAAAGCTTGGGGAAAGGTAAGGAATTCATCCATTATCAAAGTTGGGGAGCCGCCAGGGGAAGGGAAGTGGACCCCTCCCGTCACGGTTCATCAAGTTTGGGCTGGAAATAACAAGCTTATTGTTCCAGCTGGTATTGCTGGCTCATCACTGTCACTTAATTTCTTTTGTATACTCTCTTCTTTGTTTGGTCTGTGTCTAATTGAGGGGAAGGGGTGTGTATTTTAACCTTGTGGTGAAGTTATTTATTAGGTTCACCAAGCAAGAGAACTTGAAATATTTAAAGGGCAGTAATATATTCTTCTCTACCTTATTTTGGGATGTTAAAATGAAGTTGAAGAAAGTGTCTTTTGTGAAAACCAAACAAATAGAGATCACAGAAGTGTTAAACTAAGGTGCTTCAATCAAAGAGAAGCTTTAAGGGGTTTTAATTAAACATAAGGAATATTTAAAGGGTTTCAAACCCTGATAACCTTAAAGGAGTTTTACACCCAAAGAACATTTAAGGTGTTTTAGACCTAAATAACATTTAGGCGGTTTTAGACCTAAACATTTAGGCCTTGTAGGCCTAAAGAACATTTTAGGCGTTGTAGACCTAAATAACATTTTAGGTGTTACAAACCTTGAGCACCTTTATAGGGTGTTAAATTAGAGAAGCAACCGATGTGTTGAAATAGAGATAATTTAAGGGGTTTCAAACCTAGAGGATATTTAAGAAGAGTAAATATATATCTTATTACACTCTTCCAATAGTGAAAAGTAAAACAGTTTTCAAAAGAAATTAACATGTAAATATAATTTCCATCAAAAATGTATTAAAATTAGCTATTTGATTTGATAAAAATGTTATTCGCACATCCCTATTTATATTATGTTTTTATGATGTTTTCATAGTATTTAACTATTTATATTATGTTTAGTAATGTCATAGCTCAAGTCTTATCATTAATATAAAATTATTATAAGAGTCAACTTTAGAATCTCTCATTCTTGGCCCAATCTCGATATTTTGACTAATTTCTCGTTGTGATACTGATATTTTGACTCATTTCCTGTCCAATTCTTATCTCACATTAAATCTGTCATTTCAATCCATCCCTAGTATTTATGTACAAACATAAAGACCAATCCAATACCTCAGTTCAGTCGGTAGTATGTCTGTCTAAAGGAGAGAAATTATGTGAATTCAATATCTCATCTTATTTTCAGCTCTACTGTATCTACCAAAGTGTAAGTTTTGCTTATATGTTCCTAATTTGTTTTTTAAAAAATTTAATTTTGAATAAATTTGTTTATACCTATAAAATAAACTTGTGTGTTTCAGAAACTTCATTTCCAAACATTAACTTTCCTGGTTTGGCTTGGGATCATGGAGGCACCGATTCAATCTCACTCAATATTAATTTTAAGTTTTGTATTACAATTATAGTTTATAAATCAGCAGTTTTCCTTACATTTTAATCAGCAATTAGCTTTTATTTACCCACAATTTTTAAAAGTTTGTTAATTGAAGTAGCCCACTAAAATTTCATTTTTAAAATGGTCAGCGTTAATTTTTCTTTGATAATAATGTATTTTTTAAATATTTCTGTTAGCAAAAATTTGATTTTGTTACTTATTTATATGTTTAACCAAAGTCAATTTTGATTTGGCATTATTGAAATAGTACACAAATCTTTTTTTGTTGAATATTATATAATAAAATACCACACTCTTAAATTGGATTCTTTTTCATATTAGATTTTTTTTAAATCACCAGGAATAAATTTAAAATTAAACTATAATGAAGATAAAATGTATATTTTATTTAAGTTTCTATAGGAAATTGACTGTTTTAAACTCAATCAACAACACACACACACATATATATACATATATATATATATATATTCGTAGATAAGTGTAATGCCTAAATATTTATTTCTACAACATTCCACTTCAAATTCATATTAATTGATATAAAAAGATTAGTATTAGACATGTATATTTTCATAAAAAATTAACCTACTCAAGCTAATCAATGTTAATTGACTTTGTTGCATATCAATGAGTATTAATTATCCATATTTGTAAACACATTAAGTCCTAATGTAAATGTTCATAACTAACAAAACCTTAGTATTCACCACATAAATACATCATGATTCTAATTTCAACATATCTTCATTCTAAATGAACCACAGGCAGTTTATGTTTTGTGATGTTCTCTAGTCCTTGTACTAAACATAGATTTACTGTAGCTGCCAGAGATTTGTATTTCACTTCATTCAAAATAATCAAATACGATTAACCACTTAAAATCACTATGAGTTCCAAAACTCCACTGACTTTATTAAATTGTGATATTTTTTATTATAAACACAGCAATAAGATAAACTATTGTATTTAATTTTACAAAAACATTTTATTTATCAAACTGTAAAACAAATTGCATATTAATAACAGATACATTCTTTTGACGCTATGTTGCAAACTATTTAACATAAAAAACTGAAAATTTTGACCATTTTTGTCATAACCATTTTATGCTATCCCCCCCTTCGGTTCGGCCACGGTCAATCATCGATTTCAACCCTCTTCCACAGTAAATAATATCCAGTTGTCTTTGGTGATCTGTAACCTCTCTTCGTTTTTTCCCCTGGGAACTCATAATTATAAAAACATACAAAAAACTATACACAAATAAAAAATCCCCTTACAAAATTTTGCGATATTAAAGTTATAGGCCTATTTGTACTAAAGAGAAAATATCTGTATACACAAAGTTATTCTTAAAATAATTAGTAAAATGATCTAGTATTAAATTTTTTTTGTGTTAATACAGAAGCCCAATAATTAAAATAAAAGATAATTAAATTTAACGTTAAAAATTATTATAAGTTAGAGTAATGCTAAGATCTAACAAAGAGACTGAATTTAAAGTTAAAAATCTAATAAACGTGCACAGTAATAAATTCTATGAAATATATATTTAAATTAAACAAAGTCTTAATATTTGAGTTCATCCACAAAGCTTATTTATCCTTTTATTGCAGTTAAAATAATTATTATTCAGAGCACTTTAACAAAAGATTTAGCCCTTTGTTGCCTAAACATCTAATATTTATGTTTTTTTGTTTTCTTCACAGTTTAATTAAGTCATATTGATTTCAAAACAACTTATTTTTTTACAAATTTTACCTTAAAATTTAAGTTATTTTTAGAAAGTTGTACTCTTTAAGTACCAACAGCACAGAGTAAGATAATTTTATATATTCAGTTATTTGAAAACATGTTTCAATAAAATCAAGTTAACATTTATTACAAATTTTAAAAGTGAAAAAAAAAGTTGTTTTTTGGAACAATAATTTTATGTTTGTCGGAATTAATAATTGGCTGACACATCATGGTATTCAGCAAAACAATTTTTTTTTCATTGCAACACAATAAAACTGCACAAGTGGTGCACTTTGAGTGAGGCCTTGATTGAATCTTTTTCTTGGAGAAAACCTCACACCGGCCACGATTCTTAACATAACAAATTGATTTCCTTTGTTTCCAAGGCGAACATCTTTAGACACTGAATAAGCTGTTGTTTTTTTTTCCATTTTCGGAGGATTTTGGCATTTTTCTCTTGATTTCCTTTCAGAGTGACTCCTCTTCCTATTAGTTTGATCTCTTTTGCTCATCATCCCTTGTGCAACATGTTTTCTGAATTCAAGCAAAGGGATGTCATCAAAGAGCTCACAATATATGATATAGGCATTGACAAACTTAATTTCTATAATGCCACAAAATAATCTATGCCGCCACTTTTTAGAGCGGCGATTCAAACCATAGGTTGCACGAAGACGGTCTGCATGGTCGACACCACCCATGTGTTTGTTGTAGTCATAGACCAGAGTAGGGCACGCTACATTTACAGTAGAACCATCTTGTTGGTTCTGTGAAACAGTTGTTTGTTCTGAGCCATGAAAATTTGAGGCGAAGCACACTAACTTGTCTTTCCACTGAAAAACACTTTATCTCCATTGACGACACCCTGTAGTCAAAATCCCCTCTTTTCATGTTTTTCTCACCAAAAAATTTGGTGGCAAGCCCTTTCGATTTGCACGTATAGTTCCACATTCAAGTGTATCTTCAACTTTTAACCTTTCGAGTAGTTGCAGAGAAGTAAAAAATTTATCAAAAAATATTTTTCTTTGTTGCCCCCAGTAATTCTTTTTCAAACTAAGGACAACTCTTTCACCCAAGCCACACCCTTCAAATTATTCTTCCACTTTATCATTCTTTCCTTGATAAAATTCAAAACTGAGGATAAAACCTTTCATATCAGCAATACACCAGAGCTTCTACCCCGTTTTGATGGGCTTCATTGGTTTGTATTGCTTTATACTGCTTCTGCCTTTGAAGATAATCATGAATTCATCAACACTAAGTTCTCTTGTCCCCCTATAAACTGTTGAAAAATTGTTGTTTAGTGTTGAAATAAGAGGACGAATCTTGTAGAGTTTATCAGTATTGTCATGTTGAATTTTGGAATTGTCGTTGACATGAAGAATACTAAAAATAAAGTCAAACCTGTCACGGCTCATTGTTTTTCTTACAATGTCCAACTCTTAAGTCCTCGCTACAAGACCAATAGTGCCTCCAGGATGGCAATTTATGGTAACTCATTAAAAGATTAATACCAAGAAATGCCAAGAATTTGTGTTTTGAGGTTAGGAGTTTTGCCTTTTTGTGTAGCATAAAAATTACTTTGAAAAAGTAGGTCCTCAAGCACTGGCTTCAATAACTCACAGAAAATATCAGTTGTGGTTATACAAGAGCTAAAACCTTCTGCTACTGAACCTAAAAGAAAAAAATCAACATTTAATTTTACAATATAAGCTTTGGGCTAACTTAGAAAGTCATGAGAAACATTTCTACCCAAATTGTCGTTTGATTTATATATTTTCAATAGATTTTGAAATGGTGGTCAAATGTGTAGACATTATACCAAGAAATATATTATCTGATACAATACTAAAAGGCCTACTTACCTAAATTGAGGTTGTTAGAAGGATGCTTAGTTTCCAGTTCTTTCTTTTTCCATTTTCTATCTATTTTATTGGTATCAACTTTTTTGCTTTGAAGACTCTTTGTTTTTGTTTATATTTTTTTCACTTGTTTTTATGGATACATTTCCTTGTATGGATACCCCGTGAAGATCCACATTGTAAGATTGAACAATAGGAGGGCTCACAGACTTGTCACCCTCATTGGCTTCAATATCAATTGTTACCTTATCAAGCTCGCTTTGAAATACAAGATCAAAATTATCAACAATATTGTCATCACACTCATCTTCAATGTCAGTTTCTTCAGAATTATCCACTGGTATGTCTTTCAATATAATTTCATAAATATCTTTGTCCGACAATGTCTTTATTTTTGGAGGCTTTATATGAGACATTATTACATCGGTCACACTACACAAAGGTACTAGTCACAGCCTGATGGTACTTTAGAGTTCCACACTTTATTCAAGAATTTATTTCACCAAAATAAGAGATATGACATCTTTAATAATTTAAGAATAAATGCTGACACATATGTTCAGAAAAAATGACAAAATGAAATGTTTAGATGCACTATTTACACTAAATAAAAAATAAACAATATAATAAACTTCCCATAATTGTAAACAGCACTACAGTCACAGATCATAATATATTTATAAACTCTGCGGGTCTTACCAACCTTAAAACTATTGTTTTACTTTCTTGAAATAAAGGACTTCATAGTACCAACAGGTTCTTGTGTGCTGTTAACAATGTAAAGCAGCTTGAGCATTAAAACAAAAACTGGTACTTAAAAGTACTGTTAGGCGACAAAGGGTTAACAAATAGCCCTTCAAAATGGCGAACAAAGCATGTGGTTTCATGCTTGTGTCATCAATTTGTTTAAAATGGTGCACCCATGCAGTGGATGATTATATTTTATTCAGTTAAATGTTTCTAAAAAATATAAAATAATTATAAAATAGTTAATTATATACAAAATAAATTACCAGCATTTTATCTTTGCCAAGTAAATACGATGCCTGTTTTAAAAGGTACTAATGCATGCACTATATTACACAACATAGATAACATTCCAAAACAAAGAATAAGTACTTTTAATATATGTTTAAAATATTCATTCGGATTTGTTAAAACGAAATTATTAAAATTAATTAAATATTGTAAGAAATCTTAAGTTTAGGTTATTTTACATTTAAAATATAACATGTAATTAAAAAACTTTACATTTATAATAAAACTGATATTTTACCAGTGTTGGCAACCCAGAGCTATCAACATATGATTTTTGAACTGTCATTTAGGTAAAGACCTATCATGAATGCCGTATAACTTCATTCAGAAGGGGGGGCCTGAAAATTCAAGAACATAAAAGACTATACTATACTCTATATTAGCAAGATAAACCAAGCCATAAAGATCTTTTTTTATGATTGCTATAGTTACTAATAGCTATGTATTGTTTCTTAATATGCAGATTTAATATTTCTAGGCTTCTGACTTGAGTGATAGTAAACGTTCTGTTTTAGGTTAGGTGTAAATTAAAATCACTACTTTAAATTAACAACAAAAGAGTTGAAACCCTACCATTGTTTCTTAGAAAATGACTTGCAGGTAGTAGGGCTACTCTACCCACAATACACTCGGTTTAGTCAAAACAAATATCATGATTACAATACTTCCTCTTTATATTTTAAAGATATAACCAATGCTCATAAGTACACAAACTATTCATAATATGGTTGTAGGAGGGTTTATTTTATAGCTAATTTTTGGTCATTTTAGAATTTCAGATCATATTTTCCTGATTTGCGTGTTTTGAGGCATATTTGAGTAGTTTAAGACGTTCATGTTGAACGAGCATTTACCAAAAATACTATTGGTATTTTTCTAACTATATATATAATCACATCTTTCTGTGTAAGAAGATTATAATATAAACAAATTGAACTTTGTATCCTCTCCGCTTGTATGGTTGTAAAATACACATTCCTGGTGAGAGACTACAAATAGGCTGGAGAAGGTAGCACCAGAGACTGTAGCTATTACTTCTGGTTCATATATATATATATTTAGCAAATGAATTTTTTTTAGTTACAGGCATTTCATTGCATATGTATTTTTTGGGTTACAGTATTGTAAAATGCTTGTTTGATTTAGTTGTGGTAATTTATTATGAGTTTTTGTTCATATTTTTAGGTTTTATTTTTATCATATTTAGGTCATCAAATTCTGGGCGCTGTTAATAACATTAGTGGTGGATTTGAAAAACCAAAATGATTGGTAATAACATTAACTGGTCACTCAATATTAATTTTATATTATATTAATAAAATAGATACGAGGCCTGTTCAAAAAGTTCCTAAACTTTTTTAATATAATTTTTTGGGTTAACCCACACCATATTCAGCTTTCACACTTTCAAAGTACATCCTAGGTTTATACACTGCTCCCAATGCCATTTCCACTTCTTAAAGCAATCCTGATAAACATTTTTCCTGATTGCGCGTAGGTCAGCATGTAATGTTTCTTTAATATCTTCAATTGTGTTGAATCTTCTTCCTTTCAAAGTGGATTTGGGTCTTTTTGGGAGCAGGTCGGGGGAGTAGGGAGGTTGGGAAAGCACAGTGGTCTCTTTTTTGGCTCAAGCTACGAATCAGTAATGATGTGTGTGCAGGCGCATTATCGTGATGCAGGAACCAGGATTTGTTTTTTCTGCACCCCGGGCTTTTTCTCCTGACATATTTCGCAGATGTCTCAGAACTTCAAGATGGGACCAACGATTTACTGTTTGTCCCTCAGGTAAAATTTCGTGATGAACAACACCCTCGAAGTCAAAATACTGTCACCATAACTTTTACGTTTGACCTGACCTGCTGCGCTTTTTTCAGTCTCGAAGGATTTTTACCAACCCACATTGAAAACTTGGTTTTTTTCTTGATATCGCAGCTGTATACTCATGTCTCATCGCCACTGATAATTCTTTTCATTAAATGTTCGTCCTCATTTGTGCAACACACAAGTTCCTTGCAGATTCAGCTCAATTGTTTGCCTGATACTGAGTCACCAGCCGAGGTAATAACTCAACAACATGCTGCATTTCCAATTTTTCAGTCATAATTTTCCCATGATCCCATTGAAATCTTAGTCATCCATGAAAGTTAATCAACGGTTTGAACGCACAGTTCTCTGAACTTCGGCCATATGAGCGTTTTCAGTTGACGTCGAGTGTCGCCTTGAATGCGGATCATCATCAATTGACTGCCAACAATCTTTAAATCGCTTAAACTATTAATAAAATTCTGTACAACCTATGCCCTGATCTCTACATATTGTTTCATCATTTCACGAGTTTCCTTAAATGTTTTCCCAAGTTTGATGCAAAATTTAATGTTGATATGTTACTAGTAAAACTCAGAAATCTTGAGAATCACAAGACAAGCACAGCAAGCTCTTAAACAAAACAATATACCAGAATAGAATAATGAGGTCAAGGGCATGTTAACTGCGAAGCTTTCTGCTATAAAGCGTCACTTACAGTACATTTCGTTGGTGCGGTATTTAAATTGGTCGGGAACTTTTTGAACATCCCTCATATTACAAAATAATTTTGGCGGAATATTGTAAAATATTTTCTCTTAATTCTTATTGACAATTAAGTTGGTGTTGTTGGCCTGATGTCTACAACTCGTTTCACACCTTATTTAATTGCATTCTTATCACCATCTTGTTATGTAGGAAAATATTATGTATGTTATTTCTCAAATAATGCATCCCCTGAGTCATAACTGAAGAAAATCTTAAGTTAGGATATGCATTAAATTAAAATTAGAAAACTATTGATTGCATTTAAAAAAAGTCATCACATACCATACATGCCCAACAATTATGATTTGGTTTGTATTTGAATTGAAAAGCTATCAATAGAAATTTAATAAAACTCAATTCCATTGTACCTCAAAACTTTTAAATAATTCATATGGATCTGAGGGATAAACTTTGATGCTAAGTTCTTTTGTCTAATAACTAGGGATATGCAAAATTTGCTATTGCGCATAACGTAGATTTTTATTCGAATGTTACTATTTTCCCGCGAATAACACAAAATCAAGCTCTTTTTTTCTAAATAAACTCAATTTTTTTTGTAATTTGGCAAATACCACATCGTGCACTATAATTTTCAATGTGGTAATACTGGCAGTAGCGCTATGCCAGAGCTGCCATCTAAAAGGATAGTATCCATTTTTGCTTATTTTAAAGGTATAAAACAGATCACCGGATATAGGAGTATTTTCAGGATATTTAGCCTTTTTTTAACATTAAAAAAATCACACTTTCTACTTTTACACATTACAATAGATCGATTCTCTGATTTCAGCCTTTAAAAGATTTCAACAAGGACATTTATTTATATTGACCTTAGTATTGGTGGTAATGTTTGGCAAAATGATATATTTTTTTATTTTGATTCCCTTCTCCTTATCTTACAGTAGTTAAGTCTTCTATGAAGACACATTTTGGTGGTGTTATTGTTTGGTCTAATTCTCAATTGATAATCAATTATTTTGAAATTGTTATTTGTAAAGCTCGAAAGTAATGATATTGAGATATCTAGTTTGATGTTACTAAGCATGAAATGTTCTGTGCATATTTATTATAATCCAAATATGTTAATAAATAGTTAAATTCACAATATTAACGAAAAATGTACACACTTTAATCCTAGTTTTTAATAAACACAAATTTGACTCAAATTTATCTAAATAATATCACTTCCAGCTTATAATAGCATTGCTTTTTCAGAAAAATAATACCACTTTTCCCCTAAAAATAACCTTATCTTTTCCATGTCTTTACTCATAACTTTAGACAAATAAAAGAATTCTCTAATTAGGTGATGGTTATTCAGCCTTTTTAAATACTTCTAGTATGAGTCATCAGCACAAGCAAAGTAAACTGACTGGTTTGAAAAGAAATTGGTATGTATTAAAAGTTTTTTAACTATTTAAAATTACTTTTCTTTTAAAATAGTATGTTAGAACATTATACATACGTACAAATTCTCTGAGCTATTTGTAATTATTAAGATATTAGAAAATTAAAAGCATCTTTATATCATTTCATGATTTCCTATTCTTCAATACCCATAATTGTATGAAAGATACATTTTTAATGTTATTTGAGCTTAGAAAATTGTCGCAAAGAGAATATAATTGTGTCTGGAGGGTGTAAAATTGAAATACTATTGCTAATTTTGTTAATTATATTAGTAAACATCATGCCAACGTGTGTGTGTGTGTGTGCGTGTGCGCGCACTTATGCATGCATATTATGTGTCTCCTTACTCTGAAAAACAGATTAACTTGGGAACAAAATTCAGGTCTGTGTATTTTATTACTACCAATTGGTTATATGATAGTGGTTTTCTACATTTTGTATCAAAAGACAATTAAAATTAGTAAGTTAACTTTAAAAATATAGTAAAACCATTTATTATACCAAGTAAAGTTTCATTGTATGTAAAAATTCAATTATTGAATTCAATAAATTGTAAAAGTCAATTGATAATCAGAAGCTGACTAATGCTTTTAAATATACTTAATCATAAATACTACAATTAGAGATAGTGGTTAGACAATAACTAATATAAAATATAAATGTTGGTTTTTTAAAACTTTCTTTGACAAGAGTTTTGTATTGTAAATAAAATTTATATTATTTTAACTAGCTTTAATATAGCTGCCAACTCTATCTGAATTTCCTGTAAAATTATAAATGTGTAACTACGTCTCTGACATAACTTTTAAGTGTTTTTTACAAAATGTCAACAAAAAATGAATTAAATACAGCATTAATATTCAAAACTAAATTTTACGCCACAGTACTTTTTATTCAATTTAACATCACGTTTCCATGGGACTCTTTTACTGTGTATTCATTTTTTATCTTGTGGGTAAGGCCTGAACTGCTCTATAACAATAAACCTTGTGAGACTTATGAAGTGCATCTTATGTCAAATAGAATATGGTGTAGCTTCAGTCCTGAACTAAAGTTAGATTTTTTTATATATAAAAATTATAAGTCTTAGAGACCATTATACACAACACAATTTTTTGTACAAAAGGTTGTATATAAAATGGTGGCTTTAATATAGTTTGGTGTGTGAGAACCAAAGATTGTACTCAATCTGCTATGTGCAACTTACCATATACAATTCCAGGAAATGGAACATGTCCTAAAACAGCTATTTTTATTATACAATTTTTGGATTGTTACCAATATATTACCCTATCTGATAGATGAAAACTAATGATTGAATATAATATAACATATTTATGAGTAGGGGTTTGAAATTGGTAGGCTAAGACTTTAACTCACACCTCTATTTTTCTCCTGTCAAGCTCCGATGCCTTAATAAATGACCAATGTATATAAATTAATTGACTGTAGTAAAATGCAAATGCTCCAACAAAGATTACTTAGTGGGAATCTTTTTTGACACTGAATATATATTTTAATAAATTTGTCAATCATATATTGGTCCTAAATAATAATAAAAAATAAAATATTTTTATAACATGAGTTTTTATTTGAAGGCCACCCACTTTGGCCGCATGATCTAATGTGCTACTCACACAGTAGACTAGACTGCTGCTGATGGTGAGATTGAGGTTCATATCTTGGTCGAGTGTACTGAGAGTTGTTTTCCTAAAATGGTTTTCCACTCTCCCTTCAAGTATTAATTTAACCTTACACATCCCTAACACAATTGGTACATGAATATATAACCCAAACATGTAGCAAGATGCAGTGCTTAGAATAAAAAATATATTTTAAAACTGTACATTTTAACTAACTCAAGACTCCACAACCCTGTATATTAGGCATTAAATTATCAATAAAAATATTTACAATTTAAAGTTATATTTTTATTATAATAAGTATAATGAATAAACTCAAAACGTTTATCATGGATTTATTTACAATCTTTTATTATTTCACCAAAAGCAAAGAAACTATAGCATTGCTCACAATATTGTATGCAATTGCATATACTGTGCGGACAATCTTAAGTTAAAACTCGTATATAATTGATGTGACCAAGATATTGTACAAGAAGTTGTGTAGTGTGAACCTAGCTTTAAATCAGGAAGTAATACTAAACTATTTGTGTGTGGAACATACAACCATATGATAGACAGTATATTATTTGTACATGATATCATTGAAATTATTTTAATAGTGGTTGATTAAAATAAAATGTTAAACCACACCCTATTAATGAAAATTTTAAACAAAACTTTAAATACACAATTTAAATTTACCTGATTCAACTTTACTTATTTTCCTAGACACTAAATATCAATGGCTTTTAAAATAATTAATATAAAAGCATGTATCTCCAATTTAACTTTGTAAAAAACAAAAGATTTTTTAATTTCTAAGTGTTATTTGTTTATTACCATTACAATTTATTTTTTATTTTAATTGTGGCATACTGCTATCAGCACAATGCACATTGGTCTGGGAGTCTGGACTACACTGATTCAAATGGTTCATGCAAAGTTTGTCACACTTTTAATATCGTTGTGATATATTAGTGCACAAAGAATATTGTTCATATAACTGTAATATGTCTTAACCAATTACTTTTTTATTTCCCTTCCGGCCTACTGTTAATAGCATTATGCAGATTCTTCTGCGAGTCATCAAAGTCTGGACCACACCGATTTAGTTTGTTCATACAAAGTTTATTACGCTTTTAGTATCATTGTGATATATAAGTGCAAAAAGACAATATTTTAATTTTCTATCGGTCAGACTCAATAATTTTATTGTCCGCGTGAACAAATTATAAATTCAGTTAAAGTTCCAGGATCCTTGTCAATTATAAATTCAATAAAAATGCCAGGATCCTTGTCTTTGAGAATCTCTGATATAGTTAATCAGTGTGTTTGTGTTAAAAATAAATAATCAATACTATAAGAACTATTTTGTTGTTTTTATACAAAAGGTAAAAGTTTTTCTTTTTATTAAATCAAACAATATTTTTGTACCTTGACTAGTCATATTGAACATAAATGTGGGCATATTTGTACAATATGTGAAATTTGTTAAATGTATTATGAAGTGAACTGATTTTTTTTATAATTGTTGTCAATATGTCTTCACTGATTTTGTTCAAATGTTGGCATCTACGTTAAAATGATATTTTTTTCCCTTGACCACATTTCTGGAAAATAATATTTCATTTGTTTATGAACCATATTTTTTATACTTAAATTTTTCTTATATACTTTACTAGTGATGTAATTTCTTATATTTTCAAGTTTTGTAGTCAAAATATTTTATATGATTTTGGTGAAAAAATATGTTTATGATCTGAAATTAATCAATTGTAAAAATCTCTATCATGATGCATTCTTTTAAAATTAAATAATTTTACACTTATGTGTCTCATGTGAATACTATTTTATTGTTTGTTGACCTATATTGATGCAAATTACTGTAACTACCTTAACTTGCTAGGAAGTGTGATAAAGAATAGTCAAGGAGTTACCAGAGAATGACAGTATTTATTTTATTAGACATATTGGAGATAGAAGATATACAAATAATATTACAAATGCCGAGGTATCGCCCAAGGCAAGCCAAGTCAAAGATTTATAATTAAATATATCATATAATAAATATGACATGAATTCAATATAAACATATTGTTTGATTAGTATGCTCGCCAAGTTAAGTTTAAAGTGAGAGACAACTATAACTACCATCAAGGTTGATCAACAAGCTATAACTCAAAGGTCAAAATAGGAATTAAACTCAATTTATTATATATAGTCACCGGGTGACAATAAGTTATACTATCATCTCTTTTGAGATAAAGTAACAATATCCAAGTATAACCTAACGGATAAAGTATTTTGGACTGTACAATTAAAGTCCCCAACGGACGCAATATCATTTACTAAGCGCCTTACACACATGCGCTAATCATACGTACTCTAACGTAACTGAAGTTTAGGTACATAATAAACGCTATACATGAAAGTATCTTACAATTCAAACAATGCCCAATCAGGTGTTTAAAGACATTAAGTGATAAGCAATAAATCTATGGAACCAAATTATTCTGCTTTCCCATAGTAATCAAATGTAATTCAGTGCTCTCGAAGATACAAAGTGCTATGCTAAAGTTTAAGAGCTTGCTTCTCGTCCAATCTAACATTATTCTATAAAGCAATAATTTTTATTAGCATATCGCTTATAGTCGAGTCCCACGTGATTAAATGTAAATTTAGACAATCAAAGAATAATTAACTCACATAAAACCTATTTGGTTTGTAGCATAAGTTCCAAACTGTTAAAGAAAAAGCACATATTTGATGGTTATGTGGAGACCGAGCACTTTAACTATCAGTTAATTTAAACTGCATAAGTAAAATATACTCAGAATATTCCCAACAAACATCAATTGCTACTCAGTCGGCAAGAGCTCAAATAGACGCAAACCGCCAAGCGGCGAAACAGAAGTTACTTTGCATAGGAGAATGGTCAAGTTCTCCTTAATATGAAAAATACTAATAAATACGTGGTTACAAATTAACCACGCTGATAACAACAAACCCAACCCGTAATAGAAATTTGAATTTATAAGTTCGAAAATAATAATTTTGAAAGGTTCCCCATAATATAACCGAAAGAGAATTTTGAAGAATATAATTAGGTCCGCTCTTACCTAGTAAGCCAGTGATACAATAAGAGTTTATCAAAAAGATACATCAAAATATATAGTCCACACAAATATCAGACATGCCCACAGAGAGAGGAAAAGAGGGAGGGAGAAAATGGAGTGGTAGAGGGGTGACAAGCAGCGCTTAGGAGGGATAGTGGCGACTCTAGGAGCTACAAGAATATCGGAGAACTATCTAGATGGCTGAACCGGAAACTACACTGGTCAAGTTTGTTTCACTTTGTTTATGGGTGGGGCTTCTATCACGAGTGGATCGTTGGGCAGTGTCTCCATTTAGTCCGTGGGATTGAGTTGTAGGGAGAGGATGTCACGGCATGTGTGCTCCAATGTTTACTTTCAGCAAGGCAGGTGGTGAGTGTACTCCCATTAGATTGAGTTTGTAGTTCTCTTTTTGTAACATAGTTACATTACAATTAGAACTTTTTTATACAATTTTTTACTTTTTTAAATAAGTTACATACATGATATAATGTAACACACACACACACTACTTGATTGCCGATGACTAGGAGATTGGGTTAAAATCATGAGTGGTTGAACTAGGTTTTGTTTGTTTTTCAAAATGTTTTCTGCTCCCACAAATGCAGGCACATTTTCTATAAATTCTACCTTTCTTATCCTAAACATTTAATCTAAATAGGCAGAGAGCTCAAACAGGTTATTTGACCAAGATGCACAAAAAAATTTGTATGGCTCTATTTTCAATATGTACCATAGTGGACCCAATTCTACACCTTAGCTCAGTTGATAGCATGTCTACTTACTAAGCTAAGGGTACCAGGTTCGATTCTCAACATGGCCAAAAAAATTATCATTGGGGAAATGTGAGTTTACCCTTTCACAATGATCAATTTACGGTTAGGGGATGGTTGTTGGACCTGTTCTAGTCTCAAGTTAGATTTAAAGACATATGAAGTGACGACAGGCCTACCAAGCCGGTAGTAGAAAATTATAGCTAGAATTAAAAAAACTGATCAAGACCATAGGCTGGAAACTGTAATGAATGTAGAAAAAACCATAGTGGAACCAAAAAGTCTGAATAAAATAGGTACAACACAATTTATTTTAAAAGAAATCATTGCATTCTTATTAGGCCCATTCATCAAAAAACATTACCTACATTGCTACTAGCAACCCCACTTAGACAAATTTATATTTATCAAGCAACCTAGCTACAAAAGCAGAATAACCACTGAATGAGAAAACCAGGAATTATTCTTGAGTTTTGAGCTTAAAGCTCATCAACTTGGCACAAAAAATTCTTTAATATTTGTTTGCCAACAAGTTAAGTGTTCTATATTGATAAGGCCCAAGGGTTAAATGATTTTTTAATAATGAAAATTGTTAAAAATAAACTAATGTTAATTTAATGAAAGGAGCCCATATAGGATAAGAAATAAAATGTGGAAAGTAGAGACACACAAACACATTTACAGCTGTCCCTAGCATTACTTGAGTGAGTGTTTCTGATAACTAATCGTGTATCATGAAAACTCAGTAAAGTGAATTGATTCAATCATGCGTGTAATAAGGATTGCTTCAAAAGAAAAACTTAATGAAAAACTTTTAAACAAATGCAATTTTTATTAATTAATCTAATTAGTACAATGCCACAGGTACACCCACTGTCAATCTTGAATTCCATGATAAATGAAAGGATTACAGCTCTTGTAAGCCAAGATATCTTGTTTGACCACCATTTAACAGGCAATTCCTCCTTAGAATAACCCTTGAAAGCCTGTGGGTGTTTAAAGTGATAAACCATCAGTGGTTTGGTTTTATGATCTCCAGATGCATTTCCTCCTAACAGCAATGTGAGTTGGTCCTTGGAGCCTTTAAAAGCCAGGGCCCTCGTTTCTTGCACTAACCGAAATATTCTGCTAGGCATATGCTTTCAGAACAATCCTGTTTCATTGAGGTTGAACACTTGCTGAGGTGAATAACCATGCTCCTCAATTACAGCTCGAAGTTGTGCTGGAAATTTCCCATTAGAAACATCAGCTGCTGCAGCTTCTCTTTTATTTCAGCTTAAAGTTATGGAATCCATGTCACGCCTTAAATGGTTCATCCAGCACTAGCTGCAAAGGATTGCACTTTAGGAACCGAGGTAGCATTCAATTCATCAAACAAAGTTCTCACTTTAGCCTGAATAATCAAAGTGGATAATGGATTAGCACGTTGAGTTTGATGTTCAATCCATTGGGTCAACCTTTCCAATTTCTCCATAGTCGGTGCCCTTATCTGTATTATCTTAGTTGTAGTCATTCTCGGCACACTTTTATAGTTTTCCCTCCATTGTTAAAGATCTTCTTTGTTTTTTGCTTTTAGAAGGATTTTGATCACAGTAAATTCTTTTTCATAATGCCTAGGTTAAAGAAAACCCACAACAGTACAACTCGCTAGTTCTACTCTTTCAGCGAGACTGAATTAGAGATGTGGCATTTGCAAAAGAATGGTTCAAATTGAACGGCTCCTCTAGTTGAACTAGTCAAACTAGTTCGAATTGAACAACAATACAAAATGACCCAAGCCAATCAGGATTCCTCGGCCAATCTGACGGGGTGGGGAATACTGTAAGTTGATTGTCTGTTATCTTCCTTGGTCATTTATCTCATCATCTCGTTACCACCCCTCTCTTTACCAACCCCATAACACCAAACTGGACAGTAAAGATCATTGTCCTCGCTGGAATGCACACACAAGGTCATGTCACCACCACACACGGTGACTGAGAAATTACAGCTGACCATCCATTATTTTTTATTTTGTTTAAATTGCGTTATAGCGAAAAAGTAAAAATAGATTTCACATGGTTTTGGCTGTGCCTGTGGCTATGCTATATCCATTATTTTTTATTTTGTTTGAATCGCATTATAGTGAAAAAGTAAAAATAGATTTCACATGCATTTGGCTATGCCTGTGACTATACTAATAAATTATGTTTTTAAATATTGTTAATCTCTTAGGAAGGCAGAAACTTTCTTTTAGTGAGGCCTGGTAGTAATCTTTATTTGATAATCCATGGGTGGGCCAGTTCCCCCTGTCTAATTTGAGAACATTTGCAAAATGCTCTTAATATTTTGGTGGTGTAGCAGGTTTGAAAGTAATGGGTGTGGGTACCATGGATGGGTACAAGCTTGTCCGGGCATTTGTGGTTTGTGTCAAACCAATGATTGTTTTTCAGTTCTAATGACCAGGGATTTTATATTCCAATTTTGTTACTTAGGCTGTTGAAGGATTTAGCTGGTAGGTAAATCATACATGTGCTGCAACAGGGGTTACTGCAGGGTTATGATCCTTTGGTAATTTGTTTTTCTTTTCGGACTCTCTTGGGGTCAGGAAGTTTAGGGCGGACTATAATATTGTGGATATTTCGTGTCTGTTTGACAGCGACTATTGGAAATAAACTTGGAAGGTTTTGGATCTGGCTAAAACTAGCTAGAAACTTGTAGCCACTCTTAAAGGATAGTGTTTATTCAGTGTAGACCAGGAGGGTATTGTGCTGCAAGAAGGATTTCTTCAAGTTTTATGGGTATACCTACACAATAAAATTAAATTTTAATTGTCAATTATATACTTATTTTGGACCTATTTGTGCCTAGGAGACACACTAACCTGAAGAACCAAGAAAGTATTTGCAACAATAACTGTTGCCAAGCCACAATGTGAAGAATTTGTTAGCTGCAGCTGTCAATACTTTCATTATTATACCGATCTTTCACCCTGCTAAACAATACACTGTGAAAAAAAATGGTCCAAGACAGTCGTACAAACAAGTATATCATGTTGTTAATTATAATATACACTCATGTATAAGATTAAATCAAAAATTTTCAAACCATTTTTAAAGAAATTCAAGTTTTCAAAAATATGTGATTTTTAAACTCCCTCAAATCGTATTTGTAAAAAAAGTATACAACATGTATCTAAAACATTGCATCAAACTTTGGCAGTCTAATCTTTGGGTGAAATTAGAATAATTTACGTCAGTAACCTAGGGTCCATCTTAAATATTAAGGGTGGTATACACCTCTAAAGATAGAGCTAAAAACGACTCTGTGAAATATTATGAAAACTGCTTAGGGTATTACAACGAATCTTTGTATACTACTTATTGAAACCTTGATCATTAATAAACTAAATATGCATTTACCGTTACCCACCCCCATCATGTGAAAGGAGGGGTTGTAACATTTTTTATGCAATAAAATATGTCAGCGTAAGTATTACCAATTTTGACTTAAGATTACAAAACATGGAGTGAAAATTAACAAAAATTATGTCTTTTAGAAAATTTCTGGCTTTCCCAATTTCTGAGATAATCATGCATGTTTGATTTCAAAGGCAAGTGTTAATTCCTACCAGGTAGGGAGCCAGTATAGCTGTCCTGCTTTGCCCCCCTTTCCCCCACTCTGATTATCACTATCTTCCCCTCCCTCCAAGAGTAGACTGCATCAGTCTACATGACTTCACTGCATGCTGCGCACATTACTAGTCATATGGCAAAGTACACAGGCGCAGGAATAACAGACATGGCCATGCTGTACAGTGAAGCTAGAGGAAACGCAAGAGCAGCTGCATGGTTGTACCACGATAGATATCCTGTGCGACGTCAACCTTATCACTAGGCCTTCACCAATGTCACTCAGCAACTTCGTGAAACCTGTATATTTCAGCTATGAAGGGGATCTGGTCACCCGAGGAATGTTCGCACTCCAATTGTCGAAGAAGAGGTACTGAATTATGTGGACGATAACGCATCAACATGAACATGTGCCATTGCGCACCAAATGAATGTGTCCCATTCCACAGTATGGCGTGTCATGCATGATCAGCTGCTGCATCCGTACCACATGCGAAAGGTGCATGCATTGGGGCCAGAAGTTTGTGCTCCTTGACATAATTTCTCCGACTGGTTTCTGCAGCAGTGTGGAGTGCTTTCTGATTTCTCCCCTATAGTTTTGTTTTCCGATGAGGCAACATTCACCAGAGATGGATATTTTAATAGTACACATAGTCACATTCGGAATGACGTGAACCCTTATGCAACTGTTATCATGGGCAACCAGCATAGATTTTCTGTCAACATCTGGGCGGGCATTGTGGGTAACCATCTCATTGGCCCTAACCTGATGCCACAACGCTTGACTGGCCATATCTACTGCCAATTTCTGACATTTACATTACCACAGTTCCTCGAGAATGTATTGCTATCCATTCAACAACGCATGTGGCTACAACACGACGGTGCCCCACCTCATTTCACAAGAGCTGTGCGTGACTACCTCGACACTGCATTTCCTGTCCGATGGATAGAAAGAGGTGGGCCTGTTGTGGGGTCGTCACACTCTCCTGACCTTAATCTGCCAGACTTTTTCTGTGGGGCTTTGTCAAAGTGTTGGTGTACAAGAAAGCTGTTGAATCTGAGGAAGACCTGTTAGCCAGGATAGGTGATAAGGTTCAAGAAACATCACATGTTTTCGAAAGAGTATGCCAATCATTGATACGCTGCCTCAATTGTTGCAATGATGTCAGGGGCCACCATTTTGAACACTGGCTATGAATCTGCTTTTGAAGCTAGGAACTAAAACATGAAATAACTACAATTTGTATTTCTTAATTTAGCTTTAAATACTCTAGTAAGTGTAATGAATAAAATCCCAGCTTAGTGTGAAGTGTACAAGCATAACTCACTAATGTAATAAATAGCAACACATCGGAGCTTATGAAGAGAAAAGTATATAAGTTTCTCCATCAAAACACACAAACCAGCCTTGTTTACCAAATGTACGTGACACATAGTCACACGTGCTGGTAAAAATGGCTAAACGATTGCAGTGCGAAGTAACACGGCGATTCTGGCTGCCTATCTGGCAGACATTTACACTTGTCTCTGAGCTCAAACTTGTGTGATTATCTTGGAAACTGGTAAAGCTAGACAGTTTCTCCAAGACACCTTTTTTGTTAATTTCTACTCCATGTTTTGTAATCTTAAGTCAAAATTGGTAATATTTACTCTGACATATTTTATTGTAAAAAAAAAGTGTCACAACCCCCCATTTTTGCATGATGGGGGTGGGTAACAGTAACTGCATATTTAATTTATTAATTATCAAGGTTTCAATAAGTAGTATACAAAGATTTGTTGTAATACCCTTAGCAGTTTTCATAATATTTCACACAAGTCTTTTTAGCTCTATCTATAGGGGTGTATACCACCCTTAATGTATAAGATGGACCCTAGGTTGCTAATGTGAATTATTCTAGTTTCACCCAAGGAATAGCCTGCCAAAGTTTGATGCAATGTTTTAGATACATGTTGTATATATATAATCTACTAAACAGTTATTATCAACACTATAGGTGTTGGTACACCATATGTGTACAACATATTTGAGGGTTTACACTTTACAATAAATAAAGTTATCCTAAATTTACATTAGCAAACCATGTACAGATATTAATTGTAATGATTTCAAACTAGTCTATCTTTAATGAATCGACTATGTTAACAGTGAAGTAAAATCCATCTTTCCAAACTCACCGTAGTTTCTTTTGCATAAGCCACTTGGACATGGACTATACACAAAAATTATTATATTTATAAAACTAAACGGTGCATTCAATGTTAAATATAAAACAAAATAATGCCTAAGACCACTTGAAACAATAAGTTATTATTTTCCAACTCAAACATATAACAGGGAGGAACCATCTACCTTTCAAACAGAATGTAAACATCAATTTACACTGCAATACAGCAATCTGCTTGTTTTGAAAAGTTTGGCTAAGTAAACATTCCTTCATTTCTCAATGATCTTATCTCCTCCCAGTCCTCTACCCTTTATTGGTAGATTACTAATAGTTATAGTCCCTGATTTGTAATTGATAAAATTATTGAATTTTGTTAATTATAAAAAGTTGAATTTCAGTACAAAAGGTGAAAAAATAACTCGAATTTAAGTGGAATAGTGAAAATAAAGAAAAGGTAAGTCTAAACTTATTCTTTTTGTCTGTATATATTTCCCTTTGGTCACAATATGAATGTCAGATCAGCCATTTCAAACACTTATTTTACTCCTAGTATTTGGTGGAGGGAAATAAATTTCAGGGACTGGAGACTTTAATTGGTTATTGGAGTGTTGAGAAGAAAAGTGTAGCGATCCAATTGGTATTAATTGTTTCGTGTCAATTTCAGGCAACATCGGCAAAGAATGATGGTGTTTGCTACAGGGATAAAATTAATTTAGTGTTGATACCATTAATTGGACCATTATTCACATTTTAAAAGAATGGTGGAAAGATAGAGGATGATGGAGGCATTTTACTAAAATGACATGGCCACAGGCTGGAAACAGTTGTTGAATTCCCATATCCAAATGTTGTGTGAACAGGTGTGATTTGTATCAACTGTTGATTTCAATATATTTAACACAGTTATTTGCCTTAAAATAAAGTGAAATATTATTAACTATGGACTTAGAGTAAATATGTTTTTAACTAGACTTATACAAAAATAAGATGTTTAGAACTGTATAGGGTGAGTTGATTAAGGGTAAGTTTTGTTTTCAAGAGATTAAGTCTAAGTTTGGTGTGGTAGATAGTAGCCTTGCTCAACAAAGTCTACACAAGACAAATTTTAATCTATTAAAGATAGTGTTTTCATCAATTAAAGAAAATATTCTCTAGTAGATTTCATGGGAGAAATTGATCTTTTCATGTTAATTGGGCTACAGCTGTTTCAAAGGATAGACTGTTGGGTTTCCTTATGTAAGGGGAAGTTTTTATTTGTTTTGATTGTGTTGGATTTACACCGTTATCATCACTAGAGCTCAGATTTGTATGCACAATCAAATAGTAAAATTTTAAAGGAAAAAGTAAAAAAGGTGCACCATAATATGCAATTTCAAATGAACAAAAATCAAATACAAAATTTATTTTGTCGAAAATGATAAAAAGGAAGTCATCCTGAGATTTTCTTCCTTGACGCTCCTATTTCTATCTCTAAAGAATGTTTAATACAATGTTTATTATTATTAGCACCGCGTCTTACTACCCGTTCGGGTTATACGCACTTAGGCTAATGTGTAATGGTAGGGTGATTGTGAGATGAAATGGAGGACCTACAGTTTAACGTGGAATCTGGACCACGGTGGGGGTCTGGCATTCCCCACATTCACAAGATGTCTTGTCAGAGGTGAAGGAAGGGTTTGGTAATCAGATAAATCTGTGCTGGGACCGAGGATTGAACCCTGGCCGCCAGCACAGAAGTCTGACACCTTACCCCTAGACCGCCAGGTCACCTTTAATACAATGAGAATGTCCTTTTGACATCACATGTAATCACAGGTGCATGAGAAAAACACCACAAATCTTCATAGGTGAATTCCTCTTGTATTTAACCCAACAACTTTTTGCTAATTTGATAGACTGTTTTGTAACCAGGATTTTTATTTAATACCCGACTAAGCTTATCAAATGCAAATTTAGCAACGCCATAAGTGTGGGAAGACAATGCCACTGACAGTTGATATATATCAAAGAAATTGAATACTGCAAGGAATTAATTCGAGCCTCCAGCTGTGTTATAATTTTAGGTAATTCAGAGAAGCGGTTATGGATGTACTGGATCTTTTTTTCAATTCCATCTTCAGAAAAACCTTCCTGAGCTATCACAATGCTGTCTACATCTTCCACATTTAAGAAATCTGACATTGTTTTCAGTTCACTAAAATGTTCTGTGTAGTATGACACAGCTTCTAACCATGAACCCCATTGAGTTAAAATTGACTGAGGAGGTAAAGGCAAAGTTGGAAGTGGTTCACACACATACTTTTTGTGTAATGTAGATTCGACAGGAACACTTTTGATTCCGTATTTTCTAATAAACCCCAAAGATGCAAATTATTCAGTTTACACAATGGAATGTTGGAACTCACTTAAGCTAAACCCAAATCTTTAGAAAAATTGTCACTTGAATTTGATTGTTCACCTAGTTTGCTTGTAATCATTTGTTGATTTAAAGTAGATTTCTTCTTAACCCTATCCTTACGACGCGCTGTATTAATATACTGCACACCTCCATTTTTTTTCTTTGCAGGAACACACTTTTTGCATACCAAACAAAACAATACTGTGCCGTATTCACTAAAAGCACTATTTCCAAACTCATTTACATAACAAGGCAGTTTGTGATATTTTCGTGGACGGCATTCCTCATACTAATGCATTGTTCACATCTACCCTCTTCATTGTGACGCCCACAGGTAACCATGGAAGCGTGGTAAAGAACAACCAAGGAGTCACAAGAGAAAACAGATAGTTTTATTTTAATTTAGTCAAGTATAAAGGTAATGAAGATACATCATATATTCCAAAATGGCATTAGAGAGCCAATTTGTAGTCTTGCAATGAACATCAATTCAAGATGATTTAAACTTAGTCTTCATAAATATACATCAGATATAAAGTCCCCAAAGGTAAAATAGTTAAAGTAAAAACTCTAGATTCTAAATCCTATACAAGTCTCCTAAATATTAGGCAAAAGACCATGATACAAATGGTTGTTAGTTATACAAAATTGTGAAGCAATAAAATATATATATATAAAATAAATAATGCATTCTGCCAAAGCAGACACAAAGATAATAAGATAAAGTGATTTAATCTAAAGATAATAAATCTCAACAATTGCTGTTGAAGTCTATATCCAAACAACAATGGATAATTTAAATATATGATTTAAATTGAAGTATATAAATATATTTCATTAACCGCCGTTAGAATCTATACAAACTAACATGATAACCTGATTTGATTTAAATATATATACAATAATCCACACAATTAAAGCGTGCATACATTAGCATAATAACGTCCCAGAAACTTGTAAAAATACCAATGTAATTGGTTAACTGAACTAAGTGAAGATGAGAGCGTGCCACAAGTACAAAATATGATTATGTTAAAGTAAGCACAAACAACAATTTAGAAAAGAATCCCTCCCCATTATTTATATCAGAACAGAATTTTGAATAAAGTTTCCTAGACCTAGTTTATATCGGCGCCCTCACCTTTGTGCAAGCCAATGGCACAATGAGTGACGAGGTAAACTATACCAGCCATTATATATCAAATACAACCTACACATGTTCTCAGAGGAGGGGGAAAGTAAGGCGGAAACAAAGAACAAAAGAAGGGAGATGGCATGCGCTCTCGAAGCTTAGCGGTCAGTCCAGTAACCACTCTAAGTTTACAGAATATCCCAGATGGCGGAACCGGAAACGATCAAGTTAAGTCCTTGTTTGTTGTGGGCGGGGCTTCGATGACAAGCGAGGCACCGACCAGAGAGTCGTTTCAGTCCTTGTTCAATCCAAGGGAGAGGATGCCATAGTGTGATTGTGCTCCATCAGACAGTGGTGGTGAGTGTTGTAATTCCATATTACTGGGTGGTATGCGTTAGATGTTGTCATTTGTTGTAACATCATTACATCATGTATCAACACACAAGTGAGACTCTCAGTCTGAGTGTTACAGAACACTTGATAACATGGGTGACCACCAACCATGTGATGACAAAGCTAGTGCAGATTGGATTTGCTTAACTTCTTGACAACTCGGTGGAGATTCCCTAGTTTCTCTCCTAATTATAACTGCACAATATTATAGCATAACACGCACATAAATTCCCTTGTTACACACGCATGCACACTAGTTTTATTTGATTTTAAACCCAATTGGCTGCAGAGACTTTATTAATTAATTTGTAACTAGCTGATGACAGGGGACAAGTAATAGTTCAATATGACAGTTGCAAGAAAAATATGCATTTTTATCTTTAAAATGTGATTAAACGTTAAAAACCCTAAAAGTTTAAAATTTACATGCAAAATGATTTCCCCTCAGAATATGTATTTATATGCACTTTCAAACACCGGCCTAATGGTCTATGAAGGTGTGACTTAAAAAGAAGGTGTGACTTAAAAATATAATTATAATTTACGCATACCTTAGATATTTAAAAAAGAACATGCATTTTGCATAGAAACCCGGGCTCTACTCATCACTAAACCACTAAACATAATATTAATACTATTCTAGCTGCCTAGGAAGTCAGACAAAAAACATGGATATATAATAAATATATTTATTTGGACAGATAACATTACAAAGTAAAACATAATTTAATTTTTTTTAATTGTTCTTTTTCTTCCTAAATATCAGTGTTGGAAGTATAATGTTCAAGTCGTTATGAGTGAAGTTTGAATATTTAAACTTCTTCAATCACTAAATCAAATCGATCTTCTTCAGGAATAAGGATTGCATCGATATTGTAGAATGAAGCATGTAAAGCAATAATAAAAAATGAGGTACCTAAAAGTAAATCAATTTATTAGTACATGTAACTAAGATTGTATAGTCAATTTTAGACAAAAAAAAAGTATTAACAGGGTTAAGTTGATGGATACCCTTTTTAAGCTTTGAAATTCCTAAATTTTCCCCTGTTTTCTAGATCAAAAAATGTGCATTATCACAGAATTTTATTTGCAAAATTATAAATAGAAATTCTGCTATGTTCACTGTTTACTATTATTCCTGATATATAAATTATTAGTGGCAATTTTGTTATTCCATGAAGTGGTGATAAAATTATTACTTTACACTAGATCAGGGATGTCATGGCTTGGTCTTAAATGCCTCTTGTTTGCTGATGAAGACAAGTTATGAACTGAACATAAATATTTTGGCTAGAAAATTACAACATGTTTCAAACTAATATGGAGAATATGTTGGTTTTTTTTTAACAAATATATATATGTATAAATGTATTGTCTTATTTTAAATGAAGGTTTTACTTTTAATGCTCAATGAGTGGTTGAAATTCTATGAAATAGCCGTGTGAAAGAAATACTGTGCAGAGGAGAATTTGTATTTAAAAATTCTCCTGATTGATAATTTATCCTTGCATCTTCATGACATTCCTGACTTGGATAAGCATGTGAAGATTTTTTTTTCCTTCTTTCCAACCAATGGATGGCAACGGTGTAATTTCTTTGTTCAAGCTGTACTACTTTTGCCATGTGTTTAGTTACTTGTCATTGCTACAGACAGAGTACACAGGGCCATTAACCCTCAATCGGGCACGCCGGGATATAAAGTACCCCAATTTTTTTTCTTTTTAGTGTTTGGTAGTACTGTCAGGCGCCTGGCGGACGTGTTTCTTTATCTATTCCTTCAGTGTGATCTTGAAAATCGGTCGGTATGGTTAAGTGTTCAGTGAACTCGATTAGTGCGTCTGAAATTTGAATTTATTTGAAAGAATGTATTACTGAAGTATTGCATACCCCACACGCCTGTTCAAGTCATGTAAGTTTATATATTTATCTAATTGATTTTTCATAAATGGTAAATTTTAATGTCAATATCATTATACCTATTTGTTGGTTGTTGTTTTTTAAATAGAGTTAAAAAGCTTGTGTTCGAGTCCTTTCAAGGTTATATAATATATAATTATTGAATTTACATATTGTTTTGTCCTAAAAATAATTCCATTTTTATTTACTACTCTGTTATAACCCATTGGTTTTAGAAATGGCAAAATCTTATAAATACAAAAATTCAAATAAATTCTCATTTATTTAGAATGAGTCTCCTGAAGAAATCGGCAAAATATTGCAGGAGCTGTCAGATGACGAAGAATATATTGATAGCGCTGATTCTGATTAAAATGAGAAAATTTTAATTCAAAGTGTCCATAATAGTGGGTCTGAACATGATTGTGTTTCTTTTCAGATGAAGATAGTAAAACTACTACAACTAATGAAAATTATTTTACCATAAAAGATATAGAATGTATTTGAAGAAAAACTGATTTTTCAAAGAAAAGAAAAATATTAGTCAAAGTATCTCCTGATCCCAAACTTATTGCAAGAGATATAAAAGATGAGATATCGGCATATCATAAAATTATTGATATGGTTATGTTAGATGACATTGTAAAATTTACAAATAAGCATATTTCTTGCTTCGTTCTCTACGATTTGACAATAAGGATACAAGAAATGACAGAAGAAAAATAGTTAAGCTAGCTGCTGTGAGATCATTTTTGGATGCATTTGTACTGAATTGTAAGAACACGTATAATATGGATACTCATGTCACAATTGATGAAAAGCTGAAAGCATTTCGGGGGCGCTGCAGTTTTGTTCAATATTTTCCGAATAGACCTGTAAAATACGGGATCAAAATGTTTGCAATTTGTGACTCAAATACATTTTTTGTTCATAATTTAGAAGTGTATTGTGGTATGACATTGTGAATAGATTGGTTTCAAATATTGAAGGATCAAATCGAAATCTAACAGTGGATAACTAGTATACCAGCTATCCCTTGGCAAAATCTCTTTTGGAAAAGAAAATAACTTGTGTTGGTACTCTCAGAAAAGACAAAAGAGAGATTCCCTATGAATTTCAGGCAAATAAAAATCGAGAATTGGGTTCGTCCATATTTGGATTTCAGAAAAACATGATGATCACATCCTATGTGCCCAAGAAAAACATGGCTGTCATTTTATTATCTACAATGCATGATTCACCAAATATCAATGATGACACTAAAAAACCAGATATAATAATGGATTACAACAAGTCAAAGGGAGGATTAGATACAGTGGATCAAATGTGTAGTATATATGATGTATTAGGCGATGGCCTATGAGAGTATTTTATTCATTAACTAGCTGACACGGCAAACGTTGTTTTGCCATATAAATAATTTTTAAGTAATTTCTAGTGTAGACAAAAAATAGCTTACTTATTGTAAGTGTGTAAGAATGTGGTATATGCGTGAAATAGGCATGGAGCGCTGTGAACGATGAGGGAATATAAAAATAACAAAAGGCAAACATTATTTTTAAGTTATTATAATTTATTCCTTAAAATTATATATCATTAATTAATCAATTACGACAGTAACACTAACAAACAATATCAATCTCTTAATGCCATAGCGTGAACAATATTTTTTGTTAGTCCATCTTTAGCTAACACAAACAAACTGGATGGTTTACCCACTCGAGAGCATGCCACGTATAATTGTCCGTGTGAAAAACATGGTGTTCTCAAATCTAAGCCACAAATAGACATCGTTTGACCTTGGGATTTGTTGATAGTCATTGCAAATGCCAATCTAATCGGAAACTGAATACGTTTGAATTGAATTGGCACATGACGATTGATCAGTTATCGACCGGGGATGAAAAATGATTAAATTACTAAAATGGCTATTAAAAAATAGGGGTTGGTGATAAAAGGGTAAAAATTTAGGGTTGTATGTATTTTTAATGCGACATAATAAAAAAAATAAAGATATTAAAAAAATGTCTAAAAATTATAGAAAAATGTTAAGGGTGGACAACCCTTATCACTAAGGGGTATGAAAAATAGATGTTGGCCGATTCTCAGACCTACTCAATATGCTCACAAAATTTAATGAGAATCGGTCAAGCCGTTTCGGAGGAGTACGGGAACGAACATTTTGACACGAGAATTTTATATATAAGATAAATGTAGCTGGCATCAATGCACAAATTTTATACTCGTCAACATCTCAAAATTTTACAGCCAGAAGAATATTTTTGAAAAAGCTAGCTTTGACTATGATGAAGCCTCACCTTGAAGAAAGAGCTAAAATCAAGTCTCTCCCAATTGAATTATCAGCCTTTCTCAGGAAGTATGTAAGTACTATAAAGCGTGAAGATGACGGCGAAAAGTTAGCCATAAAGAAACAAGGAAGGTGTGGGTTATGTGGTCGATCAAAAGATGTTGGCACCACAATAAAATGTGGAGCATGCAAACAATTTACATGTAATAATCACATTCATATAATGTACACATGTGATGAGTGTAACAATAAAAATGAGGCTGATTCTGATTATTAAAAATGCTTAATTTTTTAAAAAATGTCATATTTTTAAATTTAGTAATCATTTTAGATTATCATCATTATTATTATATTTGTATTGTTCTTTTAATCAAATTGTATATGTAAAAGTATTAATTAGCAAAATAATAACCAGTACTTACCAAAAACAGTAATGTCTAATTATGTATCTTTCATAAAATATTTTGCTAAATATAAAGCCTTTTTCTATTTTTATTATATACACACCGATATCTATCAATATCAATCAATATGTTTGGTTATTAATATGATATATCTAATAGTCTTAAATGGATCTAATTAAAATAAAACATACCATAAAACAAATTATTTTGTTCATACATGTATCAATAGCAACCCCACGCGCCTGCTTGTGTTAAATATTACAGCACGCCCACTCGAGGGTTAACATAATCTCCATAGTTTGAGAAGAGATTTCCTAAATCTGCCTCACCGTGGTTTGGCGAAATCTGTGGCCTGATTGAGTTAGATTTTAAACAATTTGAGGAGATTATACCAGGTGTAAATACGAGCCTACTCAACAATGTTCATGAAGTAGGCTTATAGAATCTGGAAATGCAGGACATGGTTTATGCCAAGGTTTAGGAACTTGGTGTCAAAGAGTTACCAAGAGCTGGCCCAAGATCCTGAACCTAACAGTAAATAGGATGAGTCTGCACCCACATTTTGACAAAAAATGTGACTGCTGCATTCCGCCATTTTGAAGAATGACTTCAGATACTGACTGATGTAAGTATAACACAGCATTAAATTCCAGAGGATCACAATGAACGGCCCTTAAGTGTTACCAAAAAATCTACAAGGAAAATGTTGTCTTCCTGTCCTGTAGCTACAAAGGCCACAGAAGAAGCTAGTAAGGTAGGAGTAAATACAATGTAGAGTATTTTGATTAGGTTAGCTTAGAACTTGTACAAAAATGTTTCTTGTTTACTTTTTCAACTATCTCTCTTGTGATTTTATCTAAGGCGCACGATTTCTGGAATGACTTAATTTGTAGGTATTTTGGGGGACCTAAGAACTTAACCCCTAGACTTGACATTTATTTTTTTGGGAACACAACCTTTATAACATTGTGTTTTTCAGTATTGTAAAATAACAAAATAGCAAGCATTAGGTACTATAGTCATTATACAACACCTCTCCATAATATAGCAAATGACATTTCATGTTCCAATTTGGGGGTCTCAGGATTTATTCTACATTACCACTTTGGTTAAAACTAGAGATGGGTCAAATTCTATTAAATTTAAATCTGAATCTCGAATCCAACTCTTAAATTTTCTTTCAAATCTTAAATCCATATGAATCCTCAAATCTTTAAAATGTAATGTTCTAGTTAAAGTTAGGATATTTAAAATTGAATTTAAAATTTTTGTTTAAGGCTTGGTGGCACTGACATATGCAATTTTTATTTCTATTACATCATAAACAACAGAGAGAACACTTTTTTTAGTAAATTTATTACATTACTATAATTTTATCTTTTGTGATATTGTTAATTTTCTAACTACACAAGTCAATAGTAATTCCTTTAACCAATTGCTTAAAATTGTTATATCAAGTGTAAGTAGGTCTTCATAATTGTATTTGAGCTTTTTATGAATCTCGAATCTCTCAAATACTGGGATTTAAGGGATTCAAGGATTGGAGCATCCAATTTCTAGTTAAAACGTTTTGATCTGGTGGATCTGGAGTGTCAATAAAGCCTTGAGTGGTATTGTCCCTGGTGGTGAGATTCAGTACTTAGGGGTCTCTTAGAGGGACAGTGTTATACTTAGGATTCATCATCTTGGTGAAAATAGTGTTTGGATGGTGTTATATTTAATATTCTGAAGTCTTAGTTGCAAAAGATATATACATTCTATTTGACTATACATTTGTTTTACATTAGATTGCACTCACACTTGTCCGATAGATGAGGTTGAACACTATTTAGTGCATACTTTATAAGAACTTAAAAAAAATAATCATGAGCCTCATAGTGAATGTCCTAGCAGTAGGATGTTATATAAATACTGAGTTTATTTTATATTAAATTAACGTAACATTCACTAGTTGTGTAGTGACACATCTTACCAGCAATATTTTAAAGAGGAATATATTTATAATAAATTAAAGTAAAATTCATGAGTCATACTGGGACATATCCAAACAGTAAGATGTTTTAAAGAAGACTGTTTTAGGGTGGTGTCAGCTTGGATGCTCTTTGGTTAATTTGTTTGTATTGTTTGTAACCCATTCTCTTTCACAATTGTATAAAACCTGTTCAACCAATGGGAAGGTTGTGTGTTTCAAAATCTTGGTTTCCAGAATGTTTTAACCCTTTTAGTGCCACGAGCCGATTTGATCGGATCCACTCTATACAGTTAAAAGTGCCAGCCAGAGCCAATAAGGTCGGCTCTCTAGATTTGCGCTAGTTCTCTCTTAAACTTATAGTGTAGTAGTGTCATATATCACTGGAAAGAGAACATTTCCCACTATTATTTTACATAAGGTTTGCAACAAAAATCAACCGTAAATAGTTATTGGAACTGGAAGTTTAGTACATCTAATATGGGAGATCACATTCTCAAGGTGCTAAGTGCAACACCGGTTTACATAAGAGCTGCATGGAAAAACATAAGTGTGACTAACATTCATACTGATGTAAATAGTTTTGTAAGCAGTGGGTTAAATTGTTCTGAGCTTAGAAAAATATACTACTTAGATTTTCATGTTATATCATGTGAATGAAAATATTTCTTTACCAATTTAAGTAACTTTATAAATTTAATAATATGTAAAAAAAACTATATGAAATTATTCATTATAAAAGTTTTTTTTGTAAAACACAGTCATTATGTGTAGGCCTAAATATGTATTCAAGATGTAAGCAATATAATAACTCTTGCTGTAAGGTAAGTAATAACAGCCCAAAAATATCTAATGTAGGATATCAAATAAAAATTCTTGTAATTCCTATTTATAACCATATATATATTTAAAATTTTAATTTCTTGTATAAAACTAAATGCACTACAACAAAATAATAGTGAAATGTATATGTAATATTTGTTTAATGTTTTAGCCTTATTTTTGAAAAAAATTACAAATAAAAAAAATTAAAATCAAATAGTTTTCATTGAGTTGTATTAATCTTATGTTTATTAAGGAACAGTACATGTGGATTAAAATGATATAAAACACAAAATAATTGTTTCATAAATAAATGTTTGGCGAATTTTCTTGCAAACCCTTACAGAAATGAGGAAATAGCAGTGGCATTCTTCGCACACAAAACTTAACAGGCCTCTGGCACTCTTCATGTGCAAATTCTGGAATAAGCGTTACACTAAAAGGGTTAATGCTATGTTTATAGTTATTACTATTTCAAGTTGTGCTGGAGGTGTCTGGCAAACTAAAAGGAAGACAAGGATAATGAAAGGTTTCATAATAATCAAAAACTAGCTTTACATTGCAAAATAGAGAGATCAAAGTAAGAAATTTAAATTAATATTCAAATATAAACTATACAAATCGGGTATATAAAATGATAAAATTACATTATTCAAAATAAAATCTCCATTTGTCAGCTGAAGTGATATACTTATTTAGATATACTTATTTAGTGGGCAGCCATTACTCGAAAACAATGTTCTAATGATCCCCGTTTTCAAGATGGGTCAAGCCACTTAAACTACTCCATAAAATATCCATCCCAAAATCAAACCAAGGACCTTCAAGGAAAAGAACTGCTAGTAAAATATGTGAAGTTTGTGAAAAAACTAAACTGAATTCTTTAATTCATACATGGATTTAGATTTATTGTATTTTTTAAGTTGAAACCTTTATTTCTTGACTACTTCAATTATAATTATTTTCTCCTAGCTATATTGTGTAGCACTATTTGTTTTTCTTGTCACCGTGTCTCACTACTCATTCAGCTTGTATACATATGTACCAAATACACTAATGTGCTAGAGATGAGGAGAGTTAAATTCAGAGGAAGTGTAACTGCATTTTAATATAGGGAAAGTGTAAAATCAGTTAGGAAAAACTATTCTCAGTACACCTAGCCTGAATTAGAACCCTGATCATCTCCTCATCAACAGATTAGTCTAATGCAAGAGTAATGCCTTAGACCTTGTACTAAATGTGTTTGGATTAAAGCCTCTTCCTTGAAAGTAAAATATACTCGAAGTGTTAACTGTATTAGATCGCATGTTAATTATGTTCGATTTGGTGTAAAAGTAGGTTTCAATAGATCTCAACATATGCAGGCATAAAAATAATATACATACCTAATACCCAAAACAAGGCCGCACCAGCTCCCGCAAGATAAAATATTGGAAAGGAACAAACTGCTATCAGCCCATACTGCTGCACCAAAGTTAGCTCATGTCCCATGAAGGAAATCTTGCGTTCTGAATTTTTTAGGGACAAGATGTAGCAAGCTCCAAGACTTGCAGCAACAGCTATCAGAAGAAAAGGTGATGTGATCCTACAATTTTAAAAACAAACAGAGCACAACATTACTAAGTAATTTGTGCATATTAAATAAAACAAGTTGTAATAGTATTTTTAGCAATCATATTTATTAGTTTTTTGGTCAGTTTATATTAAAATATACATAAAATACTTTTCTTTCAAGGACATCAAACCACTCCAGTTAACTGGTAAAAAACATCATTCATTTAAATTGGGTTCAATCAACCTTATCAATTTAATATTATTTATTTGGTACTGTTTAAAAACTATGTACGCATTTCAGGGGGGAGGGGTGGAGTAGTGATCAGTGTGAACAAGCGTGGGAGGAGGAGTCATAATATGTGATCTTACATTACAATTATGTGTATCAGGTAGCAATTTGTGTTAATAAACCTGACGTGCACATATAAACAAACAACGAGCTTGGCGAATCTATATAAACACGTTTCGTTGAAAAGGTTATATAGGCAATACAATTAAAAATACTATTTAAATAGGGTGGGGGGGAAATTGTCATATAATATTATAAGAGGGGTAAGGGTTAAAAAATAGTGTGGTGTAGTTTGTGAACAGCCAGCCCTTTACTATGAAATTACAATAGTCTCTTAATTAACCTGGATGAAGATTAGCCAAGAAGTAAAATAAAATTCATAGGCAGATGTAAGAAAATATAGTGAGAGGAAATGTTTGAAACAGGCTAGTATAAATGGGTACCCAATATCGGATATTATTCCCCCTCAAATGAATGGTAGTGTGTGTAGAATGTAGGTATATTACATGGATCACCTGTAATTGTTTTCAAACAAGAGCTTGTCTAGTCACATAACATCTGATTTATACCCTTAATTTAAATGCTTCAGACTCCATCCCATTTTACATCGCACTGTCCTTTTGTTCACTCAGGGCTGCACATTAAAACATGTATTATGTTAGCGGTAGGTGTTTTATCTGTGTTTTAAGTGTTCACTAATATTTTGTGTATTGAAAGGGATTTATGTATTGCAATGTGTGTACAGAATTGTATTCTAGTCACAGTACCATAATTTGAAAGTTAAATTACTGTGAAGTCATGGCTATGGTTGTCTTAGTTCTACCTCCACTTAGTTTGTAGGCGCAGTACATGAAGAGCGTGGCCACTGTGTCGGCTGTATTGTCTCTTGGATTTGGAAGTTTTGACACACTATAGAGAGGTAGCATTAACTCAGGGCATAAGTTCAACGGATAAAGGTCGGGTAATGGAAGTGATAGAATTAGGTGCCCGCCCAAACTACTTGCATTTAACTGGATGGCATTATCAGCCAAAATCCCAAACAAAGATCAGAACAAAGGGAAGTCAGTGTGTATATTTTGTTGTATTCAATAATAAAGCACAGAAACGAACACTTGTAATTGTTGAAAACTACCCACTTCTCGAGATCCACAGACGTTAAATAAAAGAACCAAATGAGGCTGTTACATGATCATGTTTAAATGTAAAAGAGTGGAGGCTGTTACATGATCATGTTGAAATGTAAATGAGATGTGGTTAAAATATTTGAAATATATAAAATGTTGAAGTTGGTAATGAATGAATATGATGTCGATTAAAAACTATATTATTTCCTAGCAGTAAAAAGAAAGAATAGTGAATTGAATTTGCTGGAATTTTTGATAGTGCAAGTGGTACAGGATGTCCCAAATAAAACCAGCCCCAAACACACATTATTTCAAAGTGTGTGTTCAAAATGTGCACCATCAACTGCTATGTATAGTTCCGCTCACCAATTAGTAAATGTTTATTTACTGAAACTATGCATAGTGGTTTGTGACACACATTTCAAATACAGACTTTGAAATACTGTGCGTTTGGTGCCAATTTTATTTGGGACATCTTATACATAGAGCCATAAACCAATGCTTACATCTGTCTACTTATGGTTATTTTGATAAAGCAATGGTTTTTTTGGTTCAGCAAACATAGGCTATTTCTGTTTCAAAAGTAAAGTATTTCCAACTCGTTTTCGCTCAGAAATTGAGCCAGGAGAGAAAAGCATTCAAAGTTTTCCTCATTTACTCATATGATCCAAACTTAAGTCTGGTATTCTATTATGTAATTTTGTTTCTTAATGTTCACTGCACAGCTCAAAAAGCCTGGCCTGGACATTGCCTCTTGAAAGCCATTTAACTTCTGTATGAATTAGAAGCGATTGATGTTGATTTCCCATTTCATCACAAGCCTTTTCAAAAAGTATTGACTGAAATGGTTGAAAATTTACATAATCTACCATTTTTACAGCCTCATTAAGAACATTTTTTAAGTGAGATTGAATGTTCTCAAGGGTATGCTGATGGTGCGGGTGATTGTTTTCAGGTGTCATTTCAGCTTAGCGGGTGCCAAGATACTCTCTTAAGGAGGATTTTCTTGAAAATGATTCACAGAACCCCTAAAATTCTTTTGCAGAACCCTAGGGTTGCACGGAACATAGTTTGGGAACTAATGCCCTTGAGTATAAGTTTAACTTAAAATGAATCCAGTCCTTATATGATGTTACTCACAGACAGTAGGCAATAAGTCCCAGGAAGACAAAGAAGTAATTGCTATGGAAATATTCAATGTTCTTAACCACTCTCTTGCTGAGTCGGGGCAGACTAGAAGGGGCTCGCAAATGTGCTGTGTTGATAAAAAGTGCCCAAGGTCGAATATTCTCGCGCCGCTGACCAATCCATTCTTTAGCAGCCAATGATGAGAGAGACAGTTGCTTAGGTAACTGGAACATACTTGATGCAGAAAACTATTTATTTAATGGTTTCACACAAACTTAAATTAAGCTACAGTAGGTAAGATACCGTATAGTATAATGCGACCAATTGGGCTAGCATACTATCTATTGTTCCATCATTGTTATTACATATACAGTGATATCTCCCTTAGCAGACACCATTTAATAGTGGATTCTTCTTTATAGCAGACAGTTTATATTTCCCTGGCACAATTGTTAGAATATAGGTACATTTATCTTTATAGCAAATGTATATGTCATGACTAATGACATGTGATGCGCAGGTGTGTGTGTGTGTGTGTGTGCAGTGAAAGTAATACTTGTGTGTGTGGGGGAGGGGGGGGAGATTGTGGAGAGTTAGTAGTCAAAACTAATGTTGCCGCACACATACACTTATGTTGTTTAGTGTACGAGTATAGATTGCTTGTTCGTTATAAATAAACAACAATAACATGGACTCTTAAAGTGAAACATCTTCCCAGTAACGGACAAGGACACTGCTAAAGATGCATAACTAGTGTCCACATAGTCAGTACAAAAGGTCTACTGTTCACACTTAATTGTATTTGTGTAGTGTTCTACCTGCACAGTAAATTACATACAATATTTATTCATTAGTCATAACTATGCTACATGCAATAATGTATAGTTCAATGTTTATATTCATATAGTTACATAATAGGCTCGTATAGATTAAACTCTATTCAAGCAGCATGATTTTGTTTTTAATTAAATTACTTTTCCAAATGTATTTTTTTATCCTCGAAGATGTCTGCAATTAAAAAATTTCACTATCACTGAAATATAGTAAGTCATTACAGAATATATTTCCAGGGGTTTCCCTTCAGTGTACCCTATTCCCCCTTTTTTTGTGTCTCATTCTTCATTTACATATTTTTCTCCAGCCTCAGCTGCCTACATCACCACTTTTACAAGTGTTCAAACTGCAGCACCTTGACCCCATGATGGATACTATGGTGTACCTCATTAAATTATTAGTGTAAATAATGTAAAAATTGGTCTGGCTTCTTGATGTTCTGCCAAAATCTACTTTTAAAATTTTTATTTTTATTTATTTTTAACTAGAACCTACTAGTCAAAACAAATGCTTAGACCCAAACCAATATTAACTAAAAATCTAAAAATACAATCAAAATAGCTTATGACCCCAGCCTATAAAAAAAAGTTTGCAACAATAACATTTCTAAAAAAAATACTTAGAAAAAAGACAATAAAAACTCAGAATTTATGCAGATGACTAAGCCAATACTCTTGTATTTCGCTGAACATGAACATAAATTTATAAAAACCTAATTCAGAAGCAATAGCTATCCTCTATCATAACAGCCCTTTCCATCTTTCTTAGTTGCAGCGACTCACCAAAAATGTGGATTTTCTAACCACACAGGTATAAAGAGCAGGCCTACTAAGTTCATTTAAAGTTTTAGATCATGATCTGATAGATCTTTAAGATTTTATATTTGAGAGTATATGTTTTTTAAAAGCATGAATATATATATAATTTAAAAAAATTCTAAACATAAATGTTTAAAAATGACTAAACAATGTCCACAAATGACCTATAAAATATACATTTCTACAACCAGGGGTTAATTAAAAGAATCTATGTGCACGTGAGCATTTTATTAGACGCGCCAAAAAATAGATAAAACATCATCAAAATCTGAGATCTACTTGTGATTCATCTAATTGAACCACCATCTTGCTAAGTAAGTTTTAAATTTCCCAATTTAAAGTTATTTATTGGCATTAATGTCTAGACCCAATGTCCTAACATTATTCTTGAAAATTGTTCTAGAATTTATTGAATCTCATGTATACACTTCACACTAAGCAAACTAATGCAATAACAATAACAAAGGCATCTTGATAGATACCATAAGATGGGTGTACTTTGACCAGATCTTATGAATTTTCTTGACTAGATTTAAAATTAAAGCTTTATCTTAAAATCAAATTTTAAATTTAATGGGGCTGTCCTTTATGGATTACAATCATGTAATTAAGAGTTACAAAAAATGTATCTCTTCCTGGTAAAAAAGAAAATACTATTGTATGGTCAAAGTTAGCATATGTTTGGGGTTACTTTGACCACTATGGATGATTCTTGACAAATATATACAGCTTATTTAAAATATCACATCCTTAGTATTAAATTATCCATAGGTATGATTGTTTAAAGAATAAACAATTTGAAAACAAGTTTATTTCATCATTTGTAATACACTTACTACACTTATTGCAGAGTGAACAAGTTTATTTCTCCCTCCACAAACTTCAATCCACTTTTCAACACATTTGGTTTTGTTAAAATCTCGTTAATTTGTTCTGCTGCTACCAAACTTTCATCAATTTGTGTAGGCCACACAAATTTTTTCTTTAACTTTCTCATAAAATTTACCAGGAAGCCCTCACTGAAAATTTATTTTATTTGTCCAAAATAATATTTCACAGTCTTAAGAACTGTTGGGAGCCCCAGTATCACAAATTCACTAATCACTGGTGATCCTTTCTTAATGCCAATAAGTGTTTCTACTTCCATTAACAAATGATCATCATCAATGTTTATGGAAGAAAGTTTTTCACGGTCATCTACAACAGAGCTATCAGTATCCATATATGTGATTTCTTCTGAGTCCAAATTTTCTGAATCTGATTCAATGGTCCTTAAAATTAAACTGTCTCCATGAATTGATGAACTTGGTGTAGCTGCAGGACTTGTAATATGTTCAAATGATACACTCATTCCTGCTGTTAAATTAAACTTTGATCGTCTCATTCGCTGTTGACCCTCACCTCTATGGTGCATTGTTTTTAGCATCTGAAGAACAGCTTCAGATACCAAAGACGCAACCACAACTGTATCTTGAGGATGTTTCCCTGGAAGACGATCCAACACAGCATCTTCATTGAAAGGAGAAATTCCACACTTCTTAAATCCTGATATAGGATCAGTGCATACATTCTCAGAGCCACGTACTTTATCACAGAGTTTTTTTTAACAATGTAGGATAAGAATCTTTGGAAAGAGTCTGTGACTTTTTTTTCAGTCCCACTTTCCAATCATCCAGTATAACCCTCCAATAATGTTTTAGAGGACCGTAAAAGGCCACATCAAGGGGTTCTTTATTCTTTATTCTGCCCCAGTATCTATTACATAAAAAGGGGCGTTCTTACACATAATTTATTTTTACAATGTCCCTTAATTTACTAGTCCTCCTTTTCTTTTTCAAAACAATATATATAGATATTAGCACCTAACCTAATGTCCTAAAATT